>VWYK01036928.1:74304-118879 GCA_013399775.1 Semnornis frantzii | reverse complement strand
CTTGCCGGCGTGCCCGGGTGACCCGGGCAAGCTCCCGGGCCGCAGGGCTGTGGTTGCCGGTGCTGGCGGAGCGCTCTTGCCGTAGGGGCGCCCGCCGTGCTCCCTGCAGGCGGCCCTCGAGGGACCGGCCCGGGATAGGTGCCCCTGCCCCTGGGGGCGGAGGAGCGGCCCCGGGCTTGCCCGGCATGGGAGCAGAACTCAGCCCAGTGAGGCCCTCCGGGCAGGGCGGGATGCTGCCCAGCGGCGCTTCCCCCAGGGCCGTTTTCAATCGGGAGCGACGCGATTGATCGTCCGAGGACCAGCTCTGCAGGTGGCCCCGAAGTTTGTGGGTGAAGAGTCCTGGTGGCTCCTAGGGCTCGCAGGCGAGTGGGACAGCAGCAACACTGCGTGTCCGTGGGAGCAGCCCACGGGGCCGGGATTGACGCGCGAAGGGCAGGCAGAACGGCGGGAGGTGCACAAACCTGTGGGCATAAGGTGGCATGTGGGTAACAGAAGGAGGCCCGAGCCGTGCCATGCAGACCGTCAGAGCTGTTTGGAGATGTTGTCTCCTGCTGAAGAGATGTTTAACCTGTGCTGCAAGAGCTGACAGCCCTGTGCTGTCATGAGTGATGGAAAACTGATGCACAGCTCACTACTGGCAGCCACAGTGCTGCCTCTGTGCCTTCAGCAGGGATTTCTCAGCCTTCATGAACACCTCATTCAGCCCCCAGTTTAAAAAGTTAAGTACTCGCACAGACGGATCTTGGGATGCCCAGCCCAAGCTCTCCTCCAGAGATGTTGGTGCTCTTTTCAGTAAACTTCCCACTTAATTTGGCACCAGAGGAGGGGATTTCTGTAGAGTCCTGTTTGGACGAGCTGGCTGTCATAAACCTGCCCTGTTACCAGCTGTAGTGAGACCAGGAATTCTGATAGCTCACTGTGTGGAAGTTTGGTGGGAAGAAACACCAAACCACCACCTAAAAGAACTCCCAAGTGTGCAGATAGAATGAAAAACACAGATGTGGCTTCCTGCTGCCTTCCACACTTCGATCTCTGGGAACTCCTTGGTTAGGGCTCAGCCTCGCTGGGTGCAGGTTGGGCTGGATGGATACCAGAGACCTGCCCGTGTGCTGCTGGAGCATGGCAGGAGCTGTGGGAGCCACAGCAGCTGAAGTTAGTGATGTAGATTTGGGGTGAGTAGAGCTCTGAGGTGGCTGTGCTGTACCTGTGTGTGAGCACACACCTCGATGCTGCTTGCCTGGCCGCTGGCGAGGGCTGTCCCCTTGGTGCCAGACTGAATGGCTGCCTTGCTGGGCTGTGACTGATAGCCAAGCCAAGGACAAAGGTACTGTGGCTGCAGGAGAGCTCTAAGCTGCTGAGAGTGCCCTGTGGAGAGGTTTCGGAGGTGCTAGCAGATGAAAAGCTGGACATGAGAAGAGCTGCAGGGCCTCTTTAGGGCCGAGTTTGGGGCATCTGTTGCCGCAGTGGTTCTTGTATTTTACTGTTGTCTGCTTTGGTTCTGTTTGTGAAGGGAAATGTGAATTTCAGCCTGTGAAATGAACGTGGTGGGTCGGCAGTGTTCTGGAAGCTGCTCTTCTAAAGGCTTAGAGATGAATTTGTCTTTCAGACAGTCAGTGTGATAAGAAGATGAAGGCACTTGGGCTGGAGTTAATCAGGTTTGATTCTCCCAAGGTGCTTTCATGTTGGATTTGGTGGTTAAGAGTGGTGGTGAAGTCACTCAACAAAAGAGCAGCTATGGTTGTGCATGGCAGCAAAGAGTGAGCTGAGGCTTGAGGGGTGTCCACAACAGAAGGGCGATAAAATAGGTGGAAAAGAGCATGGATTACAAACTGTAATCAGGGAATTCGTCTGAAAGCCTGAGGGAATCATCTTAGAAGGTTGACATTTTGTGATCCTTAGGATGGGTCCTTGCTGGCTAATAATGCAGAGAATGTGACACGGGTAACTTGGAGTCTTGCTCCCAGCAGCTTGCCTGAAGGCCAGTGGAGTGCCCTTCCACATCAGACAGCCTTTTGGGACTGCAGACCTGAAAACTGGAGAACAGTAATGGGTGTTCAAGTGCCCTTTTCCTTTCTCCTAGATTGATGGCTTCCATTCCAGAAGGACCACTAGCTAAGGAAGCTCTGAATATCCATGGATGTTTCACACCACTTCTGTAGACTAAGGTTTCTGTTCTGTTCAGTGTCTGCTTCACCTGCAGCAGTAACTGTTAAAGGACTGGGAAGGAGAAGCAGTTGCCCGTGGGGCCTCCCACACTGAAGCACCTCTTCTGGCTGGTGACATCCTGTCAGCTCAGGCCGACCTGTAGTGGACATCCTCTGCTGTCAGAGAGACCTCAAAGCTCTCAGCGGAGACCTGCATCCCTGGCTGGCTGCACTTGAGACAGGATTTTCTGTCTGGCTTGGGAATGCAGGCCCAGTCACTCTGCTCTGTTCCATCCTCTGCAGGTGCCCAATGGTCTCACCATGTGCTTCAGACTTCTTGCTGCTAAGAGCCATTAGAAACCAAGACTAGCATCTGTCAGATGGGGCTGCCTGTTCATCCCTGTCTGCACACCTTTACTGTGGGGAGAGAAGAGGAGCAGAATAGCATGTGAGTTGTGCGGATTTCAGTTCAACCCCCTCATTGCATCCTTTGCACAGCAAAGTCTGTCTGTGCTGAGTGCCGACGGTGCAGAGGGCTGGGGGGTGGTTTGGTTGTTCTGATGAGGCCTGGCTCGCAGCTTCTGTCCTGCCTGGAGGAGTTTGTGCAGCTGCACAAGGAACACCCTACCCTTCAGGGTAGAGCTTCCATGCTGAGAGGGAGCAGTGCAGCCTTTTGGAGTCATGTGGAACCAGCAAGGCTGGGAAACTCTTTGAGGGCTTTCTTTCTTAGTTTTTAGCTTGCCCTGGGTGGATGAGTTATTTAGCAGTGAGGACAGAGCTCTCCAACTCTGGGTCCTCTGCCATCTGGGTGAGAAGTCCCTCTGAAGCTCCAGGTGGCATTTTCCAGTCCTTGTTTTGTGTTCTGTGTCCATTTAAATTTGTTACATCTCAGTCCAAATTGTATTTTGCTGTACTCCAGGGAGGTGATGCTAAAGGCACCTCCTTCTGAAGTCATGGGGATAACTCCTGATGGTGTGGAGCTGGAGATGAGTAGCTGGTGTGTCCACAGCACATCTGCTTGGGGTTGGTGATTTGTCCCTCTTCAGCATTTTCAGCTAGCAGTCCCTTACATTAATTACATCACACTTCTACTACATTAGTGTTGTAGTAGCTTGGTTTATGTCTGGCTCCTACCAGCTTTCAGCACCAGAAGCTGCTGCAGGAAGCTTGGACGTTGGCAGCAATAATATTTCAAGTACGTATGTGCAAGACAAACCCCAGATGATCAGAGAGGCTCCTCACCTTGACACCAGCAGTTGATGTGGAAGGTGCTGAACTCCTCCCTTGAACTGAGGTGGTGGTGGTTTTCTGAGCTGATCGTGTTCTGCAAAACACAGCATAGCTGCCACTTAGGCACAAGGAAAGATGAAAGGAAAACTTGGATTTGTTTTGTTTAGGTAGAAGAAATGTGAAGAATATTTCCCCTCTCCAGAATCAGTTTCCTTGAAGAGGAAGCAAGGAGAAATACTGATGAGACCATGAATTCTTTGGCGTGGAGCTTCTGGGCTCTCATGCTTAAGAACACATTTGTCAGACTGAGGTTTTGTTTTCATGCTGTTGAGGGCAAGTGGTGATTCAAGTTTGCCATTATTTGTTTTGTTTCTTTTCCAGGAAAAGTGCAAAATGTTTCAAATTCCTGTTCAAAACCTTGATAATATCAGGAAGGCTCGAAAAAAGGTGAAGGGCATTCTTGTGGATCTTGGGCTTGACAACTGCAGGGAGCTGCTGAAGGTAAAGCAACGGAAATGGTAATGGACACCAACCTGGAATGTGCACTCTTGACCAATAGGTCACTTCTCAGTTTAGGTCAATACTGCTCTGCCACAGAGCTTCATGGTGGGGCCTCCCCTTGAAGGGCTGCTCATGAGTGAGGTGGAAGGTGGTGTTTGGAGGCAGAGCACTGGAGGAAGCTCTCTTTGTCAACAAGATGTAACAGGGGGTGGTCCTGCAAAAGGAAACAGCTTGAGGAAGAACACCACAGGCAATGAAATGTTTGCTTTCCACACAGCAGCTCTTGTGACTCACAGAGGCAGGTGAAGATTTGAGTCCTCTCAGAGGCATCCTATCACTCATCAGGGGCAAGCCCCTGAAGGACACACAGACTGTCAGTTTGTCTGCAGACTGGCAAGGAGTCAGACCTGCTGAGTGACCAAGAGCACTGAGAGGTGGTTAGCTGCAGCCAGTTGCTGCACGGGTCTGGCTGCTGCCCATTGGCCATGCTCAGCAGGTTGGATTGGTGCTGCCCAATGGCGGTTTTCCATCCAGAGTTAACTGCAGGCTGCTGCTGTGTCCTCTGGGGTGCCTTTTCAGAAACTGAGTAAATGGGGGAGAAAATGCACAGCCTTGGGGGTTGGTGCAGAGGGGAGCACAGCTCACCCTCTTTCAGCATCTGGCAGGCTTTGAGTTTGTGGAAAGGAAGAAGTAGTGGTTACTGTCTGTGGGTTAAGACTGACTTTGCAGCCTGCGTTTTACCTTAAACAACCTAGGGTCCTCAGAAGTGCCTAACAAACAGGGAGCTTCATCAGGTTTGTGCTTGGATGTGTGTGGGCCTCAGAAAACTGGAGAAGAACTAAAGATTTCTAGAGCAGTAGATGGCTCTGGCTCGAGAACATGAACTGCTCTGATGGGGTTGATCAGAGGAGCACTCCTCAGGGAGGGGTTCACCTTACCATGGTTATTCCAGCCGTGGTGCTGCTGTTCGTGCAGCTTGAGGAGCAGCACTGCTGCTCAGGAGATGTTCTCAAGGTAAAAGCCTGGCAGTGCTGTGGGGGTTAGTACTGGAACGTTTGCAAAGTAGCCCACAGTGGCAAGGGGCTGAATGGAAATAAACAGTGAAATGTACAAGTGTAGGAGGAGATCTCTTCGGGTGCTCACTGTGAGCTGGGCTAGAAGCAGTGCGGGCAAAGAGTAAATATTTTAATTCCTAAGTTGTTTTCAGTGCTTAGAGTTTCTGCTCTCTTACCATAAGCAAGTCTTTGAGGTGAAATAAACCAAAGAGAAGTAAAAGCAATTTCTCTGAGCAGAGTTTTGGGATTGTGTCCAGATACTGCCTACAACTCCCATCTGTTCCCTCTTGCTGTGGCTTTCCCTTGTTTCTTTCCGTTACTCTGCTGAAAGTGTTTTTGTCTCCAGAACAGACTGCAGAAGCAGGTTATCTCTTTTATTCTTTTAGAGTCTGAGAAGTTTTGACCCAGGTGAAGAACACTTCTGCAACACTTCATGGAGTGATGTCTCTCCTTGGGAGTCTGTGGGCAAAAGGAAGGTACGGTGCTGGTGTGACAGCTGCTGGGTTAGGTGTGCATGGGCTGGGGTTTGGCACTCACAGAAGTCCTGGGAAGGGTAAAATGCAGCTTTCGGTGGCAAAATAATAGCTTCAACATCTGTTTACTAAGTACTGTTAGTCAGGGAATCTTTAATCTCCCCAGTGCTCTTCCTTGTGATGCAGCTGTCTCTGAGGCCTCTCTCTGTCTCTGTGTGCAGTCCTAACATGCTCATCTCTGCAGCTGCCTTGTCTGTCACTGGCAGAATGAAGATGCAGTGGCTTGGATGCCAGTGGGTGAAACTGGAACTGTCATTAGAGCTTGGGACAGGGTCACAGTGGAATTGTCTGTGGAACACCACCTGCTGCTCTGCAGCTGGACTCTAGCTCTGCAGCTGGACTCTAGCTCTGCAGCTGGACTCTAGCTCTGCAGCTGGACTCTAGCTCTGCAGCTGGACTCTAGCTCTGCAGCTGGACTCTAGCTCTGCAGCTGGACTCTAGCTCTGCAGCTGGACTCTAGCTCTGCAGCTGGACTCTAGCTCTGCAGCTGGACTCTAGCTCTGCAGCTGGAAGGCAAGACTGAGATGAGCACACCACAGGATTTGTGTGACTTTGTGTCTATGGAACCTGGCAGAGCCAGGAGACAAGGGCCTGCTCTCAAGCTTGAGGAAGAGTCTTGGGGCTCTTGGCTGCTGCCATGAGGAAGGCTTGTAAGCAGTGCCTGGTCTAATTTCTGCATCCTGAGCTAAGCAGTGCTCTGGAATGGTGTGGTGGTGGCAACTTGCCAGGGCTTCTCCAGTCTGCCTTTACCACCCTGAAAACAGAGGCTGCCAAGTGCAGAAGCTGTCTGCTTTGGGGCTGTTTTAACAAAGCCCTCAGCATGCAGGCTGACCAAACACAGCCACCCTGGCACTAGAGAAGGGAACCTTCCCTCACTGTCTGGAAAGCGATCTGAGCCTTCAGGCAGCTCCTTGCTCAGCTGGTCAGCACCACCAGTAGCGTCTAGACCTGTCCAAAGACTGAATCTGAGGTGGTGGTCTTGTCATATGTGAGCTTGGGACAGATCTGCCAAGCTGTGTCTTTTGTGTCTACCCATTTAAAGAGCTACAGCTCCTTGATGGGTATATTGGCATCATGGGAGAAAAGAAGCTGGTCCTTCATGTGTTCTGGTCCAAGGTGCTGCCGTAGGAGGCACTGAGATGTCTGAGCTGCACTGGAAACTCAGATGATGTCTGTTGAGATGAGTTGGTGGCTTCTACCATGAGTCCTATTTTAGGGAGACACAATTCTGGAAGAACTTTGGGGTTTGGAGGCTGTGGTGTCTTTCTGTTTGTCCCTGGGTTGTGAGGATTGTGAAAGTACACAGCAAAGTGTCATTGTGTTATGGGGCATGTTTTTTGGAGTGGCACTGAGTGCCTCTGAGGAGCCTTTTTGGGTTCCATTTGTACAACTCAGGGCTGTAGTAGCCAATCTCAAGGACTCTTCATTTTTCCCAGTGTCTTAACTATTCTGTTACACTTTCTGTAAACCTGAGGTGCCATCAGTAGACTGCAACAGCACTGGGGAGCATGAGAAGCAGCTTAGCTGCATATGCGAGGAGGAGAAGCTGACAGAGTGCTTGCTTCTCCGGGATACTTTTATGGGAGAAAGGATACAAGTAGCAGGCTGCCATCCACTGCTGCAACAGTGTCTACTGGTTTGGTGGTGCTGCTGCAGTGCTGCAAGGGTGTGTTCCCTTGGCAGGGTCAGTGGAATACACGCAGTGTCGGTAGATGTCTGAAAGTGAAGCTGTCACCTGGGTGCTGCTGCGACTAGCTTTTGGCAGGAGCCAAGGGTGACTCGGAGGGGGCTGGTAAGAAAGAACAGCTGACAAGGCCACCAGAAACAGTAGACAAGAATTCATCTGGGCACAAAAAGGAATGCTGGCAAGTGAGAGGGAGCAAAGCAGTGCAGTGGAAGAGTTGTAGGTTGGTACTGATACAGTTGGTACTGATACAATTAAAAGTGTTTTCCTGAGAGGAATCAGCACTGTAATGTGTGCTGAAATAGGCTGCTTGCAGCAGCTACTGTGGTGGCATGTCCAGGCTGCAGACAGAACAGAGGCCATTGCTGCTGTGTCTTAGGGTCTTTATTCCCTTCTCTTTCTGTCATTAATCTACCTCCACAAGAGTGCTGTTAACAAGTGAGTCTTCTGTGGCCTTGCTAGGAGAGGTGCACTGGAGAGCCTTCAGTGAAGGGTGGGATGCTGAGATACACACAAAACACAACCAAAGCAGCAGGCAGGAGATGGCCCAGAGCTAAAGCTTCGAAAGTACCATGTGAACAGGGCTGCTGCTCTGATTGCCTGAGGCTTCACCTCCTGGCTGTGGTGGGGCACAAATTCTTCTGAGCTTGGTCCATGACTCCCACCTTCACAAAAGGGCTTCAGAATTACCCTGCATGGGGTATGAATGAACCTGCTTAAGGCTCCTTAGTGAGGCAGAAAGGGCAGAAATGTTTCTCCCTTTGAGTTTGCCTTCTGTAGTTCTGCTTTGCAAAGACAGGAGAAGGTGAGGAGGTGCTGTGCATGCAGTGAGGGCACTTCTGGTAGGTGCCAGTCCCTGGCAGGCAGAGGAGAGAGCTGTAGCAGCTGGCAGTTTCTGAGGGGATCTTTGTGCTTTGTTTGCAGAGGTACAGAACAAAGCCCTACTGCTGCAGCTTGTGCAAGTTCTCCTCCAAACTGCTCACTTCCTTCAGGAACCACTTGCACCGTTACCATGAGGATGAAATGGACCAAGAGCTGGTGGTCCCTTGCCCAAAATGTGCATTTGCTTCTGATCCCAAAGTAGTGGGGAAGCACATCCGGATGTTCCACTCCAGCAAAAGGATCCAGAACTACACAGTCAGCATCCTGGATGGCATGAAACAGTTCCGGAGTGACATCATAAACTTCAGCTGTCTGAAATGTCACTTTACAGACACCTTGTACTACAACATGAAGAAGCACGTGCTGATGAACCACTTCCAGAACCTGATCAGCACCTACTTTGGCCAGAAACCTGATGACAATGGGGAGGACTCTGCTGAGCACTACTGCAAGAAATGCAATGCCTCTGCCAACAGCCAGGACTCTCTCATGTACCATGTCCTGACCGCCGAGACGCACCGAGACCTGGAGAACAAGCTCAGGTCTGTCATCTCAGAGCACATTAAGAAGCCAGGGCTGGTGAAGCAGATGCAGATTGCCCCAAAGCCTTTGCAGGCTTTGGCAGCAGCTCCTCTAGCAGCCACAGGTCCCACTACAGCCCCAGCAGGCTCTGTTGCGGGTCCCACTTGCATCCAGCTCACATTCCCACAGAACAACCCCAACCAGAGCATGGTGCAGCCAAACTCAGTCAGGCCACTGCCTATCCCAAGTGCCTCTGGTAGCCTTCCACACACAACCTCTGCCCCAGCTGTCACCCCCTCACATGTCGCTCTTGTCTCCAGCAACCTTCCTGCAGGCCAGCCTGGCATAGGCATCCAGCCCTCACCGCCCCAGCCCATCCTTGTCTCCCACAGCCTGCCCCTCAGCCAGCCCCTGGGGGCTGGAGCTCTTCCTCTGAACCCCTCCGTTGGGGCTGTCAGCAGAACTGTGACCCCTGCAGTGCTGCCTCTCAGCCAGCCTGTCAGGCCTGGGCTCTTTCCTGTCGGTCAGCCCCTTAGCACCATCAATGGTCCTGTTGCGGCTGGAACGCTGCCTGTGACCCAACCAGTCAGCCCTGTCAACCCACCGGTTGCTCCGGGGGTCCTCTCTGTCAACCCACCGGTTGCTCCGGGGGTCCTCTCTGTCAACCCACCGGTTGCTCCGGGGGTCCTCTCTGTCAGCCAGTCACTTGGTCCTGTGAGCAGACCCCTGGGTCCCAGGGTCCTGCCTGCAGCTCAGTCAGTGGCATCGGGCATTCTGCAGCTGGGCCAGCCTGTGGCCTCGGGGGTGGTCCCTGTTAGGCAGCCTGTCAGGCCCGGGTTTCTGCAGCTCAATCAACCTGTTGCCCCAGCAGTTATCCCCGTGAACCAGCCCGTGCAGCCCACAGCCTCTCAGGGCACTGCTTTCCTGACCACCGGCTCCATCCTCAGGCAGCTGATCCCCACTGGCAAACAGGTTAATGGGATCCCCACCTACACCCTGGCCCCAGTCTCAGTGACTTTGCCTGTACCTGCGGGAGGTGGACTGGCAACAGTGTCGCCCCCACAAGTGCCCATCCAGCTGATGCAGTCTGGACCAGTGACCCAACTGTCCCAGTCCCCAGCCAGTGCCCCCTCTCCTCCTGTGGTCCTGGCTTCCCAGAGTGTCTCCCTGCAAGGCTCTCCCCCTGGCCCTGAGACCAGCCAGGCTGTCAGGCAGGCCAAGCAGTGGAAGACTTGCCCAGTTTGCAATGAGCTGTTCCCATCCAACGTCTACCAGGTGCACATGGAGGTGGCCCACAAGCAGGGGGAGGTGAAGGTGGAGGGCATCTTGGAGCCTGATAAGCTGGCAGCCTGTGCACCCTTCCTGAGGTGGATGATGGAGAAGACGGTCTGGTGCTTCTCTTGCAAGTGCTTCCTCTGCGAGGAGGAGCTGATGAGGCACCTCTTGATGCACGGCCTGGCTTGCTTGTTTTGCACAGTCACTTTCCATGACTTGAAAAGCTTTGTGGAGCACAACAAAGCCACCCACAGCGGGAAGAAGCAACTCCATGCGGATTACAGCAACAGAGGGTTTCAGCTGGGGAATGACGCTCAGGGTGACCTCGTGTTTCCACACTTTGACTTCAGTACAGTGCTGCCCAAGGAGGATGTCGACAGGGAGGTGCATCTGGCGGTGCTCGCCGGGCTCACGTCAAGGACGCTCGTCCCTCTTTACATCAAGGTGAAGCCTCAGACAGCAGAAGTGAAGACCAGGTACAGCAAGGTGTCAACCTGTCCCTTTTGCTTCAGCACCTTTGTTAGAGAAGAGAACTACCAGAGGCACCTGAAGGAGCGGCACCACATTATGCCCACAGTGCACACCATCCTCAAGACCCCTGCCTTCAAGTGCATCCACTGCTGTGGTGTCTACACTGGAAACATGACTCTGACGGCCATCGCTGTCCACTTGCTGCGCTGCAGAAGCGCTCCCAAGAACAGCATGAAGATGGAGAAGAAGGAGCTGCTGCTTATCAACGGCGAGAAGCAGGACTCTCTGATGCTGAAGAGGAAGCAGCTGGATTCTTGCTTTGCTGCAGAAGACCAAAGGAGTAAGGAGCAGCTGAGCCTTAGCAGTGCTGCGGAGGTGACTTCAGGGATAGTGCCTTTCAAACGCCAGAAGGTCACCGGCAGGATGGAGGTGAAGAAGGTCCCTGGTGATGACCTTCGCTTCCTGGCGGTGGACCCCAAGGAGTACGACCACAACTCATATGAGGCTCAGAAACAGTTCTTGATAGACTACTTCCACAAGAGGCCGTACCCTTCCAAAAAGGAGATGGAGCTGCTCTCCTTGCTGCTGTGTGCATGGAAAATTGATGTGGCCTCCTTCTTTGGCAGGAAGAGGAACGTCTGCCTGAAGGCCATCAACAGACAGAGACCATCTGTGCTGCTGGGCTTCAGCATGTCTGAGCTGAAGAGCATCAAGCACAGCCTGAGTATCAAGGACGAACCCATAGAGGTCTAACTGAGCTTTCTAGAGTGGCTCCAAGCGCCTCACAGTTGCTCCCCTCTCCATTTAGCAGCCCCCTGTATGATTTGTTTCCACTCGCAGACTGGCCTGTGAAGGGCGCAGTGGTAGAAGTCTTGTTCAGTTGTGGCTGTTCTCGTGGAAGGCAGGCCTGGATGGATTTGGGAAAGCTCAGACCTTCAGGCTTGCACATCTGGGATTTGCTTTAGCTCCTCCCTAGCTGTTCTGTTCTGGAGTAGTGGGATTCTTCGGTGGTTCAGTTTGTGGCTGTCGTCGTTTTTTATGTTTCATTGCCCTCCCGCTCCAGTGACACTTTTTATACCACCACCTAAAACATTTGTCCTGCTAAAAACAAACTTTTATTTTATTTTTCTGCAATGTCATCACCTTTTTCTGAAAAATAAAATGTCTATTGTTGGTTAAAATACTGAGGTAAGCCAAGTGGAGAAGTCTCTTTGTGGCGTGAAGTCCTCCTAATGGTTTCTTTAGCCCATTTTTGTCTTACCTGCTGCACTGATTCTGGCCTTTCCAGCCACTGCACCTTCACGTTCCCACTGCACTGGTAGCCATAAATTACACTGAAAACTCTTTTATTCCCCCTTTAATCTCAGTCAGAACATCTGTGCCAGCTAAGCCTGGTGACTCGTGGTGCCTACCCAGCACTGGCATGGGGGGGAGTGAAGGGTGCCTGTGTTGTGGTTAAGTGCCTGGGAGCCATTGTGACAACTGAACCGGAGCTTGCTGAGGGTTTGCTGCTCTCCGTGGTGTTGGAGCCTGCTGTGTTCAAACCTCTGCTGCTCAAAACTGGGCAGCAGCATTGGGCTTGGGTCTTCTGACAAAAGCAGAACTGCTTTAGAGAGGGTCAGGTTGCTTTGGTACATGGAGGACTCGTGTGCATGTTCCTGTCCAGGCATCCCTGGACTAGAAGCTGATTTTGAATTTTGACTTTGATCCCTGTTACAGAGAGGCTGCTGAGCAAGTTCCCAAGTTCAAACCAAGCTGCAGTCCTGGTGGCCATGCTGGGGCCTTGCTTGGTGCTGTCTTTGCTCTGGATGTGCTTGGTTCCACCTGGCCTGTCCAGCAATGCCTTCAGGACTTGCTGATGTATTCCAAACAACCTCTAAAATGTTGCATTTTTGATTCCTTCTCTGCCCATCCTTCTTTCCTAGAGGGGAGCTGAGAGCTCAATGTCTGGGTTTAAATTCCGCTTTTTCCAGATCCATCATCTAGACCAAGGCACCTTCTTGGTGTTTCATTTAAAAAAGCTTCATGGGTATTAAAAAAACCCAACCAAACCCCACAACATCCATGGCAGGTGTGGCCTTAAGCTCTTGGGTAGTTTTTACACTGTGGCACAAGAATATCTGTATTCTTAAAACGTGTAATTAATTTTAGCACTCAGGGGATTGCTCCAGCTAACAGGGTCCATGTTGAAGAGATCCTGGCTAATGATTTGGGGCAGAGGGGAAGAAATTCAGCCAAGTGAATTGCAGAGGCAAAGCTGAATTTAACTGCAGTGAGTTCTTGGTGTTGATTTGAGAGAGTAAAGCAAATGTTTGCTGTTGCAGAGCTCCATGAAATTCCAGGGACACAAGACAAAATGTTGTACTAAAATAGAAAGCTTTAATACTTGTGCCTTTAACAGATGTAGCAGTGAATAATGGCTACAAAGATGCTACAAGAACAGCTTCAGGATGGTTTCAGTGCTTTCTCTCGAAGTTCAGCATTTTGGCAACAATCACTTCCTCTGTGTGTACTGCAGCCACTGGCTGTGCTAATACTGACAGGAAATACTTCATGGTGGCCAAGGCCAGGTGCACAAAATACAACAGGTAATAAAACTTACATAAAAGACAAATCTCCTTAGGTAACAACATGCAAAGACCACGACACTTCAATGGCACTTAAATAGAGGTGCTGAGATTCTTTATGGCTCTGCCACCCTGGGAGGTGCTGACATGTACAAAGCTCTCCCCAGAACATACTTCTCTCCTCTCTGAGTCAGGATCAGAGCTTGATTGTCATCTCAGCAGCACTGAGCGCCATGGCCTGCAGCTCCTCACTGCTCCAAGTGAAGATGGCTACAGGCAGGGGCCCAGGGCTGCTTAGTTTCCTTCACGATAAAATATGGAAGCATATTTACAGGAGAACAAACTTCCATTTTTGGTAATTAAGGTAATTAAGTAGCAGCAATTTGTTTATTCCAGGGGTGATGGCTAAAGTAGGTGCCCTGTTTTTTGTTGTCACTGCTGTGCAGCTGCAGGGTACAAAATGCACTTTCTTCAGTGAAAGCCGAACACTTCTGTTCATTGCTGAAAAAAGCCAACTCTCCAAGATCCCTTCTCCCAGAAATCACAAATCCATTGAGTCAGAACCTGCCACAGCATTCTCCCCTGTCCAGGATCAATGGAAATGGATCTGAATTGTGCTGAAACAGGGCTGAAGGCCCAGGAACGAATAAAGAACAACCTCTGCCTGTTGTTCCAAACACTTCCAGCTCTTCATTGACCACTATTCACCCACTCTTGTACAGTTTTTGTTTCCTGGTTCAGTGACCAACTCTGCATGTCCTCCACAAGGGAGAGCACCACGACACTGAGGCGCCTTTCCTGAACAGCTACATGGAAGGCATTAAAGCTGAGGAGGTGAAGAGAAGGCTGACAAGCAGGGAGTGCAGAGCAGACCCCAGGTGAGCAGCAGGAGAGGAGATGCTGAAGGAGACTTGCACCTGGGAGGCGATGAGGGCTGACAGCGGCACATGGGACACCAGCGTGGGGCTGTCCGAGTTGATCAGTGACTCGATCTTCTCTGCCTCCTTGTTGCAGGCTTCAATCTGGGGAAGGAAAAACCCCACATTGCTCTTTTTGCCACCTGAAAGGCCACTGCAGAACGTGGCTAGGGAACAAAACTCAGGAAAGCAAACCTGAGCTGTTCCCACCAGAGGTTAGGCTCTGAGTATGCTGGGGAGCGCTTCTTAGGAATCACACTGGAGCCCTAATCACAGCCCCTGGTGCTGCTGAGGCCCTGGAGAGCAGCACAGGAGGGTCCTGGCTGTCCTGAATGAGGTGGTTTGAGTGTTGGTGACAAAAAGCTCACAGTCAATCAGAACTAAAACTGAGGACTTCATCTTGAGTGACAAGGCTCTGCCTGGAGCCTGCAGCTGCAGAGGTGTGGAGTTAGGGTTCTGGGGCTTTTTCTCCCAAGTCAAAGCAAACATCTCTCTCTTGGAAAAGGAAGAGAAGAGATTCCAATCACAGAATCATGGAAGGGGTTGGGTTGGAAGGGACCTGGAAGGGACCTCCAGAGGACACTCAGCAGGGACATCCTCCCCTAGAGCAGGTTGCTCACAGCCCTGTCCAGCCTCACCTTAACCTCCTCCAGGCATGAGGCCTCAGCCACCTCCCTGGGCAACCTGCTGCAGGCTTCCAGCAGTCTCCTGCTGCTCAACTTGTTCCTCACAGCCAATCTCAGCCTGCTCTGCTCTCATTCCAAACCATTGCCCTCAGCCTGTCCCTGCAGCCCTTTGGGCACAGTCCCTCTGCAGCCTTCCTGTAGCTCTTTCAGGCACTGGCAGGCAGCTCTGAGCTCTGCCTGAAGCCTTCTTTCTCCAACCTGAACATCCCCACCTCCCTCAGCCTGTGCACACAACAGAGGTTCTCCAGCTCCCTGATTATCTTTATAGCCTACTCTGCTCCCTCTTCATTAGCTCCACCTCTTGCCTGCATTGAGATCCCCACAGCTGGACACAGCCCTACAGGAAAGGTCTCCCCAGAGCAGAGTAGAGGGATAGAATCCACTCTCTCCATCTCTGGCCACACTGTTCTGGATGCAGCCCAGGCTGCTCTTGGCCTTCAGAGCTGCAAGCTCACACTGTCTACTCACGTTCAATTCCCTACTAGCATGACAGCAATCACAAATTCCTGTTAGAAGATCCATTTTTGGACCTTCTACTGCAAGCCAGGAATCAATTTAGCACAAAGCCTCTTCCAAGTCTTTGGAAGCCACCTCTGGTGAGGTCTTAACTTGACAAACTTAACATCTGGAGGCCCAGGGCTCTGCAAGCTGTCCAGGCAGGACCACCAAGAATGCCATCTCTGAAACTGAAAGGAGTTGTGGCTCTTCTGCTGGGGAGCAGCTGTCCTCACTGTGGCCTTCACAGCTTCAGCAGCAGAAAGTCAAAATGAAGCAATGGCTTTGGGCCAGTACTAAAGCTGCACACAGCCACAGCCTTGCTGCTCCTGCTCTAGGCTGCTCCTGAGGAAGCACTGCAAGAACTCTGAGCTGAACTTGCTGGTTCACCTTCAGAGCTTCTCACTGTCACCCCAGGGGGCATGTTTGCTAGCATGAAGCAGCTGCCAGGCAGCAAACTGGGCAGCTTCCTGCAGTGTGCAGTGTTAGTTCCTGTTTAGGTCCTACCAGCATTCTCGGATCTTCCAACACTGTTTCCCATGAGATGGAAAGCTCAGAGCAGCACAGATAGATCCCCTTTGGTTTGAGTCTACACATGGCTTTTAAAACTGCTGTGTTGAGACAATGAGTGCACACACATGAAAGTAAGGTGAAGCTCTGCTGGGTCCACAGTAGAACTTACCTGCAGCGGTTTGGGGTTCTGGTCCATGGGGATGATGAGGATCACAATCTCAGACTCTATGCTCAGGTAGCCAAACACATCACACTGCGGCACCGAGACGTGCGGGCGAATCTTCTCCAGGATGTCCAGCACTGTGATTGGCTTTTTGTTTGTTACCTGGGAGAAAGCAAAGACTTTTGAGGATGGGGTGGTGATGTTCTAAAAAACCCACACTTCTCCTCTTCAGTTTTAATTACCTGGATGTCATGCCAGACAATTGGTTTCAGCCATTAAACTACTGAGTGCTGATCTCTAGTGCAAAGCTAGACAGTTCCAAACCATTCTAAGACAGGATTCTGTGACTCCAGCAAAACCCCAAAACCAGCTCCCCGGAAACATTACAGGGAGAAAAATCTTTACTTGTGAAATGAAGCACAGGTTTGCCAGGCGCTGTTCCCAGCTGCATGGAGAGTGTGCACCATACACCTCAAAATCATCCAAGTGGTTCTCAGTCACAGCAGCTCATGCTCCTGTGCTGGGGAACGACACAGCTGGCTCTGTGCTGCCATCGCTGCCTCTGCCGAGTGCCACAGGCATGCAGAGTTGTGGCTTTGTGGAGGCAGCTGGGCACAGGTCACATTTCCAGATAATTTTGCAACTGCGAGGTCACAGCACTGTTTCCTCCTAAAGTCCTCTCTGCTCTGCTGTCTGTAGCTGACAAACAATGATTTGGTTGTAGATGCTCAGGCTGTGTGAAAACTGCCACACCTTGAAGGCTTTTCTCCTTCCTTCACTTCTGGATATGGTGGACAGTAATGAACCCAACACAAATATTTCCCTTCTGCTCAGTCCATCCTGTTCTGTTTTGTAGCTTCAGCTGCAAGAAATCCATCCCCATCCTACTGCAGCTTTGTTCCTTTTAAGACCACTGGTGCAGGCCCTTAACACATGGACCTCTGGGAGATAAAAGTGAACCGCATGCATCAGGTGCCACACAATGCTTCTTCTATGAGGTCTCTGAAGGGTTGCCTTGTCATGGGCCCAGTAAAATGTGTCTGTCTTGTTTTGCATTGTCATTCAGGGTCTATAGGTGGGATTTAGAAATAAAGGGAAGTAAAACCAGGATAAAGAACAAACCAAATCCCACCCTCCCTACTGAGAAAGTATTTCGTTTGAATGCATTACCCTTGCAGGACAGAGCCCACAGCAGTTAACTCTCCCAAGTGCCATTTAACATAAGGTAAAGCTGTTTACCCTGGCAAAGGCGTCCAGCTTCTCTTTGTTGTACAGGATCCGCAGCATCCCAGCACACAGTGGGCAGCAGGCTCCTGTGTGGATGAAAAACATCTCAGAAACAGAATCAAGAAGGTCTTCAAGTAAGCAGGGGCTAAAAGCTGAACATAACTGAGAATGACCACAGCAAAGCTACTGTTCATGTTTGCTAGCAGAACTCCCAACACTTCCACCATGGTTTAACACTGAAAACACTTAAAATGCCAGAGCCACCCCCTGCCAGCCAGCCCATGAATGAGAAAAACCTGTCTCTTTAAAACCTGAACCTCCCTTGCTTTCTTCATCACCTGTGGTTAGTTACTGTCTCCTAAAGACAGCATTTGTGAGAGCAGAAGCACAGCTCAAAACAGCACAGCTACAAAACTAGTCCTGCATGCCCCCTCTTTCACAGCACTAGAAATACACAGCAGAGGTTGGAAGAGACCTCTGCAGATCATCCAGTCCCATGATATCTTACTCTGTCTTCTAATTAACTGCCACTTTTGCTCCTCTGGTAAGTCTACTTTCACAACAGTTTGACATTCCAGTGCAGGACTGGCACAGGCAGCCCAGGGAGGTGGTGGAGTGCACCCCTGGAGGTGTCCCAGAAATGTGTGGCCATGGCACTTGGGGACAGGGTTTAGTGGCCATAGTGGGGTTGGGTTGAGGGTTGGACTGGATGGTCTGAGGGCTTTTCCAGCCCAAACAATTGTCAGACCCCACCTGGAGTCCTGTGTGCAGTTCTGGGGCCCCCAGCACAGGAAGGACATGGAAGTGTTGGAGCGGGTCCAGAGGAGGCCACAAAGATGCTCAGAGGGCTGCAGCAGCTCTGATATGAGGACAGGCTGAGAGAGTTGAGGTTCTGCAGCCTGGAGAGGAGAAGGCTTCCAGGAGACCTTGGAGCGGCCTTCCAGGAGACCTGGGAGCAGCCTTCCAGGATCTGAAGGGGGCTACAGGAAGGCTGAGAAGGGACTATTGACAAGGTCTTGCAATGACAGGACAAGGGGAATGGGTTTGAACTGGCAGAGGGAAGATTTAGACTGGATGTTAGGAGGAAGTTGTTTGCAGTGAGGGTGGTGAGACACTGGCACAGGTTGCCCAGGGAGGTTGTGGCTGCTCCCTCCCTGGAGGTGTCCAAGGCCAGGTTGGAGGAGGCCTTGAGTGAGCTGTGCTAGTGGGAGGTGTCCCTGCCTATGGCAGGGGGTTGGAACTGGGTGATCTTTGAGAACCCTTCCAACCTTAGCGTTCTACGATTCTATGATCTGTGCTGCCACATCTGATTCCCAGTGACTTTCTGCCCTAGAATCAGTCATTTGAGGACAGCTGGAAGTGTCTAAAGGCTGAAGGAGCAAGGCCCTTTGGAATTCCTCACAGGAGTCCTGACACAGGCTCGTCCTGGCCCTACGTAAAGATCCCCACTCCTCTTCTCTTGGCTGTCTCACAGATTATGGGCTCTAAGAGACAAAAGCAGAAGTCCCTGCTCCAAATACACACAGATGGCCTGGAGAACCTCTCCTGCTGCAGTGAGCCTGCCTTATGCTAACGTACCTGGTGCAATGACTGGTTTGCAGCCAGTAGCAGCCAGCTGGGGGCATTTGACAAAGGCACACTCTGTGTGGAAGCCAAAGTCTGAGAGGACGCCCACGGCCTGGCAGTGCCCAGGGTAGTCCACGGCCACGCGGTCGGTGTAGGCAGCGCAGACACTGCTGTAGGTCTCCCCGTTGTGCCCACACACAGGATCCACTGCCCTGCAGAACGGCTGCAACACAGAAACCTTCCAGAGATCAGGCTGCCCATAGGCTTCAGAGCCACGTTTACAGGAGGAAAGCCAAAGGTAAGGGGAGTTTGCTGCCCATACTGTCAGACACCCCAAAGCCTGAGAGATGTGCAAGGAGACAAGCTGTGGGACAGCTGCTTGTAACCCACTCGTAGAGCAGAGAAACAGCTGACAAAGCTCTGACTGTAACTGTGACAGTGTCTTCTAGACAAATTCAAATGATCTTTTTAGAGGAGTACTTTCAACGACAGCATTTTGAAAGCTATAAAGCCCGGAGTAGAGAACAAAGGCTTGACATCCTGTGCCGGGACCACTTCCTACCTGGCATGGTCCACGGTAGGCTAAACTCTTCCCTTTTTGGTACAAAGTGCACAGGTTGGCATGTTCCACATTGTCTGTGTCACAGGCAGGCTCTCGTGTCTGCTCACAGTTCAGCTGCCTCGGCACACATTCGTGCTGGCTACATTCAAACTTCCCAAAGCTGGTCAAGCAAACTCGCTTCTTCGGTACACACCTGCACAAACCAGCAATAATTTGGTATCAGGCCACAGGATTTTTGTTCTTCAGTCTTGCAATAATCAGGGCAAATATTTTCAGGGAAATCTCCTCCAGGGGTGCAGAGTTGACCACGGTTCAGCAGAGCTGCAGGAACGTTCTGAACAGCCCATTCCAGGTCTGATCATAGCCCTGGAGTGAGCCCACACCACGTGCAGCCAATGCACGTGAACACAGCCGCAGTTTTCAACAGAATTCATCTCCAGTCAAGTATTTTCCAATGGATCAACTTCTTACCTACTCCCAAGCTTCATTTTGTAAGTGCCCACTGGAGGAAAACTAGAGGAGGCACAAAACAGTAAACTGCAAGAGAAGGTGGCGATGTTGCAGAGGTCTGGGCTCACCCTTCCTGCAGAAGGCAGTGCAAACAAGATGTGCCAGATCAGGAGGTTCCAGCTGCAGACATCTAACTGGGCTCACATTGTGTCACACTCAGCCCTGGGGGAGCTGCAGATAAATGCAAGCACCTGGCATTAACACAGATTCCTTTTTATGGCAGAGTCTCTCTGTACTACGGAAGACTCAGAAATTCTGAGATCTAACCACTTCACAGGCGGCATCTCAGCTCTGGTGGTGCAGAGTGTTTCAGAGACACATTGCAATGAGCACGCAAAGGTCACCCTGTATTACCAGACTGGCCCAGAACAATGCGTTGTGTGCAGTCCTTCCCTGCCAGTGAAGGTCCTAAGCACAGGAGCTGATCTGCAGACCTCTCTGGACTTTACACGCTACAAATGGAGAAGGTAAAAAGTGTACCTCACCATGTGGTTCTGAAGGGACAGTTTTCAATGCCACATGCAGCGTCTGCTCTGCAGTTTGCTGCGGAAAGGCAATGAAAGTGCAGGCAAAGGACAAAGTAAAACTGCTGTAACCAGCTCTCATGAAAGCATCACACAGCTCTAGAGGGCAGCTTTCCTTCTACAGCAGACAGGAGGACAGATTCAGAGGCTGCTGTGTTGAACACCACTGGGGAAACTGGAAGCCAGCATCACAAGCCACAGACCCTGCTTTCTCCAAGCAAGGTCAGGCTCCCTGTTCTTCTGCCACTAGTACCTGCAGAGTTACCTTGCAACAGCTCTGTCTGTAGAGTCTGCTTTTCCTGACACTGAAAGCTGTAAGAGTTGATTGGAAGAGCACTGTCTCAACACTGTCATCAGAAACTGGGACAGTAAAGGACCCCACAACTTAGACCAACATCTTGCTAATGTGGTGTTGCAGCAGCCTGCCTGGGCAGCAAGCTACTGAGGAAACTTCTGAGCCATGGAATGTGGCCTTCATGGGTACACGGGTGCAGACACCAAGGGAAGGGAGCTGCACGGCACTGGCGGCACCAAGCCGCTCCCGTTGCCTGCTGAGAGTCACAAAGATTGATGTGGCCACTGTCTGTGTGCATCCTACTGGAAAGGATCCTGCAACTGCTGTCCAGCAGGAACCGATGGCTCAGGCTGATGAGGAAACCATGAACCTTAGGTGAACTTTGCTCGTTATAATGAACATGAAAACACTTCCTGGGCCAGAGCTACCTGCCTCCAGGGCAGAGCTCCCTGGGCATGTGTGGAAGGCAGAGAGAGGGTGAGACTGGCCATGGGCAGTATAAAAGAGCCCTCTTAGCAAGGGAGCTTTGAGAGGTTTCCCCACTGGGATCGAGAGGATCAGAAGGACCAGTGAGAGCGGCCAGGGACTGGAGAGACATCTTTGGACTCTCGCACTGATGGCAGCTACCAGCCTCTTCTCCTGACTTTTCTCCCCTCACCCTTCCACACCTATGCACACCATTTTAGGGGCAAACAATGAAGTTTTACAGCTGATTGAAGCAAACCCCTAGCCTGGTTGCCAGTGTTTTACACTTTGAGGTCACAGCAAGCAAACTACAAGTCCCCTGAGTGGACAGTGACAAAACTCAGAGATTTTTCGAGACAGTTTTCAGAAGATACTGATCTAATTACAAGAGACTAAAGTGTCCCAGAGGGTTCAGTGCTTGCCTGCTCTGCAGACAAACAGCACAGATTATGGACTCAATAAGCAAGACTGCCTCCACAGCTTGAGTTCAGGCACAGGGCTTTTTTAGTCTACTAGAAGCAGGTGCGAACCAAAGTAGTAAAATGTCACTTGTGGCCATATCAACAAAAGTTGGGTCTCTGTCTTATTGCTAAAGCTGAGAGCTGCTTGATGAAGTGAAACGATGTAGCAGCACACAGCTGGGCTCAAGAACCGGCAGTTGCTAACCATGAGCAATAAAAAGCTGCTGGTTTTCAGTAGCAACTGTTTTTGCTGGTGCTCCCCAAAGCAGGAGGTCACCGCAGCACAGACCATATCCAGCAAACAGCTAATGCTGCTTTACAAGCAGATGATGCCAAGGAAAAGCTGCTCTCACCTCTGATTTTTACTGCAGGGGCTGGGGTTGCAGGGATCCTTGGACATACACGATCCAAACTCAAACTGGTTGTCCTGCAGCCCGACACAACGAGCTATGCACGCACTGGGGTACGTGCGTCCGTTCCGACCGCACACCGGCACAAACTGCTCTACACAGTTACACGGCAAACCTGTGAGAGCAACGGGCAGAGGAGAACTGTCAGCACTCATCCCCTGAGGCAGCTCGCACAGAGGGGCAGCAAGACAGCCTTGCCTCCCAGCAAGGGCAGAGATGTGCCCTACCTTCAGACACTTCCAATCTGGCGATGCCAGAGCACACTGGCACTCCTGAGTAGCATGAAGGGAGGTTTGTGCCCTTCTCCTCTGCTGGTTCTCCTAAGCCTCCCCCATTTTTCACCCCAAACTCCATAACTCTTGCCCCAGTGACTCTATCCTGGCTTTACCTACTTTTACCTACTACCTGAGGACTTGTTTTTCAGTACTGCTTTTTTTCTTCTTTCAAAGGGATGTGTGCTTGCTCTGAAGGGCAAGTTGCCCACGAGGAGCATCAGAAGACACCAGGTACTTCCCACCAGAAAGCTGCTCCTCGCTCTAAGAGCGCTGAGGCTGCAGCTCGCAGGGCCTGGGGAGTTACCTGTGAACTTGCGGCGCTCGTCGTCGGAGCTGTGCTCTGTCAGGCACTGCCGTGTGGAGCAGATTAGGTCTCCAGCAAAGCAGGAGCAGACGTTGCAGTCTATGGTAAAGGAGGTGCCATGGCCTGGGAAGGAACGAAGCAAAAGCATGTCACACAGAGAGAATCGCACACGGAACCTTAGAGGTTGGAAGGGACCTCCGGAGATCATCAAATCCAACCCCTCTGCCAAGCAGGACCACCCAGGGCAGTCCACACAGGAATGCATCCAGGTGGGTTTGGAAAGTCCCCAGAGAAGGAGACTCCACAGCCTCTCTGGGCAGCCTGCTCCAGGGCTCTGTCACCTTCACTGTAAAGAAGTTTATCCTCATGCTGTTCCAGTTTGTATCCATTGCTTCCTGGCTTATTGCTGTGCACCACCCAAAAGACATTGGGTCCCTCCACTTGACACTCACCCCTCAGATATTGATAGACACAGATCATATCTCCTCTCAGTCTTCTCTTCTCCAGACAGAACAGCCTCAGGGCTCTCAGTCTCTCTCCATAGGGAGAAAGACACGCTCAAGTTCCCCAGTCATCCTCATGCCTCTCTGTTGGACTCTCTACAGCATGTCCCTGTCTCTCCTGAACTGGGGAGCCCAACACTGGACACAGTATTCCAGGTGTGGTCTCACCAGGGCAGAGGAAAGGGGCAGAAGAACCTCCCTAGTCCTGCTGGCCACACTTTTCCTGATGCCCCCCAGGCTGCCCTTGGTTCCCTTGGCCATAAGGGCACATTGCTGCCCCATGCAGAGCTTGCTGCCCACCAGCACTCCAAGGGCTTTCTCCACAAGCTGCTTTCTGGCAGGGCAGCCCCAGCCTGTAATGGTGCCTGTAGCTATTCCTCCTCAGATGCAGGACCCTGCACTTAACCTTATTGACCTTCATGTCATTAGTGCACATCTGCCAGAAGAGGACATACCCACAAGTAAGACACACATGGGACATTTTCATTAGTGGTTGTTGTTGGAAATTCCCTTATTCAGGCTTTGTTTTCCCCACTGTGACTTCTGTCTTCTTCAGATTTCAAGTTTTGAGCAGCAAAGTCTTTTCTCGTGTGTTTTTGATGAACTAAGCAAGGGAGCAAGCACTTTAGCTTTTCAAAGCTGTTCTATTTTATTTCTTTTTTTTTTTCCCCCAGAACAATTTAAAGCCGCAAAAAGGAAGAAACACACTCAGAAAAGAGAAGAAGTGGGAGACAAATTCCGGCTAGCAAGGTCCACATCCGTATAAAGGTAAAGCTTCTGAAAAGATGCATTCTTCTCCTGAAGTAATTTTATACAACACTGCCCAACTGTCAGCCACAGCCTCATACTGACTGCAGGACTCCTGCAGGGTTCAGAGGATGACTCTGCAGGGCCCGAAGAGGATCAGTTTGATTTGTTTCATCCCTGCCTCCTCTCTGAACATTCTCCCTCTTCAATCCCCAAAGCTTGCACCAGCAAGATCTGCTACCAGAAGGGAAGATACCATAGAATCATAGGATGTTTTGGATTGGAAGGGACCTCCAGAGGCTATCCAGCCCCAGCCCCTGCACTTAGCAGGGACATCCTCCCCTAGAGCAGGTTGCTCACAGCCCTGTCCAGCCTCACCTTGAACACCTCCAGCCATGAGGCCTCAGTCACCTCCCTGGGCACCCTGCTGCAGGGTTCCAGCAGCCTCCTGCTGCAGAACTTGTTCCTCACGGCCAATCTCAGCCTGCTCTGCTCTCATTCCAAACCAACATTGCCCTTGTTCTGTCCCTGTAGCCCTCTGGGCACAGTCCCTCTGCAGCCTTCCTGCAGCCCCTTCAGGCACTGAAGTCTGCTCTTGTGTCTCTCCCAATGGTGCAGCAAGTTGGTGACCCTTTGGTTGAAGAACAACATCTCATGCAGGACTTTCACTGACTGAGGCAGGCAGAGTTCAGGATTTAAATAAAGGAAGCCTCAGGCAGGTGTAAAAACCAAACGAGTGCTGTGCATGGGGAGGGAAGCATTGAGGTTTGTGTGCTCTGACAAACTGCTCTGGAGGTGCCACTGGATCACCTCTGAGTTCACCACTGAAGAAGCAGCTGTTGTACGAAGACAGAATTCCTCTTCTCACACTTACTTTTTCTTTGTCCTCCAACAATGCAAGACTTTTGGAGGTCGACACACCTCATTTCCATGCAGTTTTCCAGCAATCCACTGTGTCCACAGGTACAAATCTTGTAGCAACCCACATCGCCAGCTGAGGATGGAACCTGAATAAGTGTACCCTGGCGGACAATAAAATCTGAGGCCTCTCCCAGTTTGCAACCTGCACAAAGGAGAAATTTCAGCTCTTAGAGCACGCTTTGGCGAGTGCCATTACCAAAGGAGCTGCCACTCCTTGACTTGTGGAAGAGCTCAGGTGCTCCTAAAGCAGCCTTGCTCTCGCCCTTTGGACAAATCCGCTCATTCCACAGAGGCACCAAGAGGCAGCTAGAGCAGAGACCTGCAGGGGCAACGTCTGAAGCAGCTGCAGAAACCCACCCTTACCTGGCACACAGAGGTATGGAAGGCACAGCTCTCTTGCCTGACATCCTTTCCTGTTGACTTCACACAGCTGGTTAGCTGCACACGGGTTTGGGTTACATGGATGTGTCACGTCCTCTACAACGCTCCCTAAAGAGCTCGGGCCTGGGAACAGAAAAGGCAGCGCCTGCACTGACTGGAGTGAGCTGTGCCCTCATCCAGCCAGGTGGCACTCCCTGCTCTCAGGAAAGTCACAGGTTTGACAATCCTGTGGAGCATTTGTCATTTCTTTGAAGAGTACTTGTGGGAGCTTGACATGACAAATTAGTTAACTTCAAAAGCTTAGTCCTTCATCCTGGAAATAAAGACACATCTGATTCTTCACAGGCACAATCTACTTCCTCTGTCCTGCTTCCCCAGTGACTTTCTCAAGGCCACAAACTAGCAATGACTAGCAGTAGCCAAGAGAAGTGCCACAGCCCACTGGTCTGAAGCACACTTGACGTTTAACCAGGGCTGCTATCCCGCATGAACTTTGCTTCTGCTCTCCCTTCGACTCCGTGGCAACCACCTT
Organism: Semnornis frantzii; assembly: GCA_013399775.1. Lineage (NCBI taxonomy): Eukaryota > Metazoa > Chordata > Aves > Piciformes > Ramphastidae > Semnornis > Semnornis frantzii. The sequence continues at coordinate 93,558 of VWYK01036928.1, read as the reverse complement.
CTGTTGCAAGAGTAAAGGAAGACAGCCAGGAAAAGCAGCAGCTAACTGGAAAGGCCCTCCCAAAGCTTCAATGCATTGTCTCTTGGGGAACAATTGCTTTGCTGAAGCAAGCTTGCAGTGGCAACTCTTAGTGATCAAAATTTTACTGCTTTCAAAGTTTCCAGGGTTCTGAAACAGAAATACCAACATGTAATCTGGAAGAAGGTCTAAACCAAATCAAACCTATGCAGCAAGAGAAGGTTTAACCCCGCAGTGAGAAATAAGGCACAGGAAGTAGTAAGAAGCATTGGAAGGTATGAGCAGCAGTGGTAAGCATGTGAAGCCCCTTGGTTGCTAATGCTGTTGCACAGGTGTGCTGGCACTTACTCAGGTAGGTATCCAAAGGGATGCAGTTCTCCAAGTCATCTGTGGGCGACAGGAGCTCACAAATGCTTTCAGCTGAGTGGCCTTCAGGGAATTTATTATGATCTCCACATTTCTTCAGTATTTCCACACAATCTGATCTTAAGATCAAATAAAGAAACACAACTTCATGAACAGTACTTGGAGGAAAAAGGTCTCCTACGAAGGAGATTTCTTCCCACATGCTTTACTTCTGCAGAGCCAGGACTTTCTCCTTCCGGCTCACAACAGATTGTTGGTACACACCCAACACTCCTGTGTGCCACATGTTCCATAGGGGGTAGGCACACACCTGTGGCATCAGGACAGGGCCTGCTGCTTACGCTGCTCCTCCTCTGGGCACGGTGATCTCCGTTCCCCATGGCATCACATCCAGCTGCCTTTCAAGCCCACACACTTCCTGGACTGTTTGCAAGGTCTGAACTCTGACTCCCTCTGCTACGAACTGACCTCTTTTCTACACCATCACCCACTTACAAATTTTACTTTCTTTTTAACACTTTTTTTCCCCAGACCTTTCTGTCAGTTGTAAATGACCAGCAGGTCCCAAAACCAAAGAGGAGGAAAGGTTTTCTATGAACAGAAGTGTCAAAACACTTACTTGCAGATAATGCTTCCTCTGGATTTGCTGTGGCAAGGTTTAATCTGCAGGGAGCAGGCAACTGCCTTCCACATTTCTGGCTGGCATTTCTTAATGTCAAGCACAGGAATATTTATAAATGGCATCTTAATACTCCCTTTTTCCCAGAGCTTCATGTCACTCATGGCTCCCTGGTCTGACTGAGTGTTGCAGCTCCTAAAAAGCTCTGTTGGTCTGAAAAGAAGGAGTGAAGCTATGGCATCTCTACCAGAGACTACCACATACCCAACATTTCACCACGGGGGTTCTGTAACCCTGCCGTGGCTCACTCTTTGTGCTAGAAGCACAAACCAAACCCCCCCCACAGCTGAGCAAGGTCAAAATCAAACTGAATTCTGGTTTTAAGGACAATAAGCTCCTTAAGGCTGGAACTCCCTTCTGACTTCTACCTGCTGGGTCAAAGAGCACTTACACCTTTCTCACCAGAGGGAAGTCGAGTTAAAAGCAAACATCTTCAACAGCCTAAGCATTTGTACAGATGTTTGCTGGTGCATCACTAATGCAAGCTGGTTTATTGTTGGTATTTCTGCAGGCTGTGTTTGTCACACAAGTAACACTCAGGCTACTGTGCACTGTTTCAAGGGACAGCTCTTACAGCTCACAAAATTTTGAACGTTTTCATGAAACTCCAACTAGTTAACCTGTAACTATGCCATTGCTACTTCAGATACTGTTTTTAAATCATGCATTTTGCCCTCAGAGTAAAAAACTACAGAAATAGCTCTGAAAAAAAAAGGGATTTTAAAAAGGGTAACATGTACATTCAACAAGCATTTAACCTTATGCATAACACACAATGACCCAGCCACCAGGGCTCATTTGTCTGTTCAGCAAGACAGAGTATTGAACACACTGCTGATGGGCACTGACACTTCACAAGCTGATGGTAGCTTATGTCCTTATAAGTTTGGTTATACCTCCTGTTAAACACATGTCCAAAAGTTTACTCCAAAACAACCCTATTGATTGTTACAGTTTCCAAATATCTGCAGAAAGACAGCTCCATGCAATCTCAAAGTAAGCCTGACAAACATTTCACTTTATCTTTTACATCAAAGTACAGGAATTCCTTTACAAAATATTCAGTGTCTCTCTCCTACCTGTTATTAAAATTAGTGCAGTAAGTAAGATTTCTACAGCCCAGCTGACAAGGTTCTCGTACATCTGCTAAACAGGTCAACATGGAAACTTCAACTGCATTATACTCACAGAAGCGATCAAACTCTTGCCAGCTCTGTGAATTGCCCCAGCTTGTGCTATAAAGCTTAGTGCAGAGCTCTCTGAAAAACAAAGACAGGCAAAGGAAGCAGAATTAAGAGCAGAGCAGTGGTGCAGACAGGGAGGAGCCTGCTGTTTCTTTCCTGTCGATTCACAAAGGCTGCACCAGCTACGGAGGGTTAGGTTGGTTCCCATCAAGCCTGCAGGAGTATCCCAACGTGGGGCTTGAAGCAGAGCTCCACTGCACTCTTTTCTCAGCTTTGCCTAAGAATGCTGGCATGTCTGTAGGCCAGCAAGGCTGAAAGACTTCAGAGCACAAAACTGCAGCATCCAGCAAAGGTGTGATAGCTGGAAACCTGGACTGAGGGTGGTGAGAGGGTAACCACCCCAGCTGATTGTACCTGTAGGAAATTGAGGCTAGTGTGGTCATGAACAATTTCTAACCCTCTCCCTCAGCTCTGAGTCACACCTCCTCCTGGTGGGCAAGCAAATGACATTTGTTTCTTCTTCCCCCCTAATGTTTGAGGCAGGTGTCCTGTTTGCTGCCTGTGTTTGAGACATTTTCTGGTGTCACCAACACCCAAGCCATTTTGCTTGCAGCTGTATCCTACAAACTGCAACTGTTCCCACCCCTCCTGAAGGCACAGAACATCGCTGTACGTCAAATGGGCAATATGAGGGAAGGATCCCTTTCTAGAGCTCAATGAGAGGTGTCCCTGCCATGGTGGGGAGGTTGGAGATGAACTCTGAGGTCCCTTCCAAGCTGAGCCATTCTGTGATTCTCTGATCAGTGCTGGGCAGGATGTGAGCCTCATCTGATTACCCACACCTGTGTTGTTCCCAGACATTCACAGAGCTCTGTATTTGATGCACACAACAATTTGTTGGCAAGGGGCCGACACGAGACAAATTCTGAAGCATTCTCACACCTGGAAAGGAGAGCAGAGCTACTGACCTACACATGGAGGAATTTGCTTTGGAACAACAATGGAGCTTAGCCCCATCGAGGCCTGTAGAGGGTGGAGGGTGCACAGTAACTCCCGGGTGGATGGACCGCGAGCTCTCCAGGAAGCACTGCCAGAGTGGGTCCTGGGGCAGGGGCATGGTTTTACAGCCTTCAATCAGCCCATCCACGATTTCCATCTCCGTTTTCATGGACATGAGGATTCTTTTACAAGCAGCCTGACAGGCATAGTCTTCTGCTCTATCACAGCAATACAAACCTGCAAAAGCATTAAACGCAGCAAATGATTAAGCACAGAGCACCCACCAAGATGCACGACACAACAGCCCTCAGGGACAAAGTGCTACAAAGAAGCTTCCTTCTCCCCCCATGGCCTCAAATTACAGCAATTAATAAAGAGTGCACTGCAAACAGAAGTTACCACTACAGAACTGCTTAGAATGACAACACAGAAATGCAGTAATGCCATTTATACAGCAGTATAATAATCCAACACACAACAATACAGTATAGTGGGAGGTTAGACTGGATGACCTTTGGAGGTCCCTCCCAACCCGAACCACTCTATGGTTCTGTAATAGCCATACATGAGTCAGCAAGATGGACATGCAAGGAGAGGAAATAAAACTGCTTTTAGACCTCTGAAACACCACTTTCTGTAGCAGTCTGTGAACTGACCGCAGGAAGTTTTTGTTCTTGGTGTTGTATTTCAAAGCATTCCTAGACTACGCCTTTTTTTTTTAACCAAGATTGGACCAGATGCTCCTTGAGGTCCCTTCCAACCTGATACCATCCCATAGCCCCACACGCGGCAGCAAAGCAACACACGCTGAGGTGTTCTAAGAGTGCACACAACCCTCAGGCGTGCAGAGCGTTTGCTGCAGCTGTCAGCACAGAAGGGCTGTTTTATACTCACTGTCTGTAGGGTTCCTCATGGGGTAGGACTGTGTGTAGTTGTTCACACAGTGTATGAGCTGGGGGCTGATGGATGCACAGTAGTTCTCGACCGCTTTGATCTGCGAGGGGCCAGGGGAGGAGTCTGTGCGGAAGATGGCCTGGCAGTACTCGCGGCAGTTGGTGTGGTGCCCTGCGTAGCTGCAGCAGACCGAGCCCACTGTGGGAACAGACAGCAGAGAGGCTGTTGGCTCCTGAAGGTAGATGTGCAAAGATGAGCACGGTTCGCGTGGCACTGCTGTCACAAAGAGAAGGTATTCTGTGCTCGGCCAGAAGAACCTGTCTGAGAATAGGACCAGCCAGACCACATCTGTCTGATGGGCTGGGGAGCAAGTCCCTGAGCCCAGCCTGCACTCAGGCTCCAGGCACCAGCGAGCCAGCTGAATCCTATCTCCAGCCATTCTGTCCCCAAGGCAACCAGACCAGTCCTATAACTGAACTGTTAGACAACTATCAATGAAGTACAAACAAATACAGGAGGAATTGTTAGCCAGGCATGAAGAGTGTACTAATAAATACCGGAGGAGTTAACAGGCAATAGTGTGCAAACAGATGTGATAGGAATGATCAGATCAATACGAAAGGTGTACTAATAAATACCAGGAGTTGTTAGACAACTATGAATAGTGTGCAAATAAATACAATAGCAGCATCCTAAAGTTCACTAACGCTCCCAAACAGCTGCCGTGACCACTGATCCGTTTGTGAGCTGTTAAATGTACTCTGGCTAGAGTCAGTTCTGAGACACTGATTTCATTTCGTATAGACAGACATAGGCAGGAAAACGTTTGCATGGTGCAAGACTTTTTAATGGATTTAATTTTTTTTACTTAACACCCATCAAACAAACAAACAAACAAAAAAGCAGAAGGAAAAACTGAGCTTCTAAGCAATCGTTGAGCATAGGACAGAAAAAGGAACTGTACTCCAACTAAAACCTGGTGCCATTTAGATGAGCAGCCCAAAGCTGCATCACTGGAGCAAGAAATCGTACGTGTGTTTGGTCCCCTAGGGAACTGACTCCAGGTGATTCCTATGTGTGCACGCCCACAGAATTCCCTGCATTTCAGAGGAAAGAAGGACAGAATGATGTAAAAGGAAAAGAAGCTGTTCATTGCGTACTTACTTTCATTTCTGTTAATACAACTAAAGAGAGCATTCTGAAATCAAAATAAGAACAGTGTTACAAGGTAGAAACACTTTGGCGTTCAGTCATTCTTTATAGCCAGCTCATAAATCCCACTAGGCTGTTATTTGCTCCCAGCAGATTGGATTGCCTCAAAATCACTGCACAAAGATACTGAGAGTAGGCAACTGAAGGCCAGGGGTCGTCTGAGATCTCTGCGCCCCCCTAGCCGAAGAGATAAATATTTGAGTAGGCAAACAGAAAAGCCTTTCCCGGGCCAGCAGCACAGTAAGGGCACAACAGGGCAGTAACAGGGTCTCCCAAAATGCCTTTTTTGTTCTTTTCTTTCCTTACAATACCCCAAACCCAGGACACCGCAGAGATGCAAATGGGAAATCTCAACAGCTAACTCAACCAGAACACAGCTTGGAAGCCAAAGCATGCCCTGGGATCCCTCAGAAGGTGTAGCTGGGGCACAGACAAGTGAGGTGGCAGAAGAAGGGAAGGGCCCTGCTGCCTTGCTCCAGAGGACTGACCCACAGTGCCATCAAAGGCTCATGGAACAGCTTGAGTCATGAGGCACCTGTGAAGGTCACCAATCCACATCCCTGCAGTCAGCAGGGACAGCCCAACTACAGCAAGCTGCTCAGAGCCCCAAGCCACCTGCCCTGCAATGGTGCCAGGGATGGGGCACTGCAGTAGTTTAAAGCTACCCCTCTGTTCTGGGTCTGAACTCTAAACAGGAGACAGGAAAATCCCAAAGATGTTGAACAGAAAAAAAACAAGAGAAAAAAAGTGACTAAAACAGGAGGGCCCTGGATGCAAAAGAGAAATAACAGAGAAGCTTGCACCACTGCCTTGGACGGCTAATCAGTGTACTGCCTGCAGCACAACCTGCTCTCCCTCCTTGGCCTGGCTGCTGCCTCTGCATGGCTTCGCTGCCCTTGGCCAGACTCTTGTTCATGGCCAAGCAGACAGCAGCAGTGGGGCATGATTCCTCTTGGGGGTGGGGGGAGCCATGCCTTTGTTCCCCTGCCCAGGTGGCCGGGGGAACAGCTTGAGAGAATCTTTTGGTATTATTTCTGAATTGTGAATAATTGTGAATAAATGTAAGTCTATTTTGTACATATTGGGTGTATTTCATGCTTTGACGTCCTGATTTTGCTGGTTTTGCCTGCTGGTTTTGCTTCCAAATCTTCTGGGTCAGTCTGGTGATTTTATTTTGGGGTTAACTGTAATCCTACCACAGGCATCTATCACCTCTCTGGGTAACATGGGCTGGGTTCTCCCCACCCTCAGTGTAACAAATCTCTTTCTTCTCTTCAGTCTGATTTTCCCTCTTTGAAGTCAAGCCATCCCCCCTTGTTCTGTCCCAACAGGCCCTGCTCAAAAGTCTGTCCCCAGCTTTCTGATCATCCCTTTAAGCACTATGAGGCCACCAAAAGGCTGGACAAGCCCAACTCTCAGCGTGGCCTCACAGCTGAGCCTCCCAGCCCTGCCAGCATTGCTGTGGCCTCCTCTCCACTCCAGCAGGACCTGTCTGTGCAGAGGACTCCAGAGCTGGGTGCAGTACTCCAAGTGGGGTCACACTAGAGCAGAGCAAAGGGGCAGAATCCCCTCCACCCAGACTGCTAGACATCTGGAATCCTGATCAACAGCCAGCAGACCTCACAGAACCTCCCCACTGTTCTCTTTCTGGACTGCTCCCCACCAAGCACCTGTACTCCACCAGAGAACTCCACAACCCTACTTCCCTTTTTGGAATGTTTCATAAGTACCCAAACAAAAATCTGATTCTTCTTAAGTGCTGCTCTTCATTTTCACAGTTATCTCCACCCTCCTTGTTCTGGTGCTCTTAAGAGCAAATGCATGGGAGCAGGGGCTGGAGCTCTGCCTGTGAATGTGCACTCCAAGCAAGCAGCTGCCCGCACAGGCAGCTCTGATGGGAATGTGGAGAGCCAAGGAGTTATTTACTGCACCAAGAGATGCCAGATTCACACTGTAGCTTAGGTCTGAAAAGCCTCAGCCTCTGACGTGTCACTTTGCATCCTGCTACTAAGGATTTTATTCTGTGCTGCAGCTTCCAATGTTTAAATAAAAAGTTGGAGCCTCCCAATTGCTCATTGTGCCATGTAAACCACAGTGCCAGAGTGCTGTCTTCTAGCCTCCCAGCTAGGCCATATGGTTTTGGACAGTGAAATATGTTACCAGTCACACAGGAGAGCTAAAGGGGCCAATGCTGTAGTCAGCATCACCACTTCCTCCCCTGTGCAGCCAGGGATTAATGTCAGCCACGGGCAAAGCACAGAACATGGCACTGTGAGAATAGCCCCAGGAGAACACACAAGGTGAGCTCCTTTGCCATGCACAGCAGCTGCCTGCCACTTCAGTGGCCATACATTAAAGCATGCTGAAAACACCTCCCACAGCTTCAGAAGCCTACCTCTGTTCCTGCTGTGGGCCTGCAGCATTTCTCATTGCCCACACAGGACAGCTGCAGATATAGCTGTCTGCAGCTAGACAGACAGGAGAGGATCTTAATAAAGGAGTGTGCGGTCACCTGCTGGTAAATACAGCTGCTAGCAGCATTAGCAGGAGGTCTGATCTGGGTTACTGACCACCACACAGAACACAGAGCTGAGGCCCATCCCTAGAAAAGCACCACTCACATTTCAGAGTCAGCAGCTTTCCTGCCCACTTGCTCTTGCTTCTGGACTTGCTGGTGAACAGCAGAAGAGGAGGGCAGCAAACAAAGAAAAGCAGAGAAACAGGCAAGGAAAATCAGAGGAACCCAAAAGCCACCAAAGAAAAGAGTAGAAAAAGATGTTCTCTCAAAGGGAGAACTAAGCCATCAAGGCCTAGGAAAATGAGAGGGAAAAGTCAGTACCCACAGTCTGCATCAGCTGGTGGTTACAACAGGAAGTGAACTGAGATGTCAATATTGAAATGGATGTGATTTGTGCATTAATCTCGTCTGTCAGGTTTCTCCTTTCCTAAAAGCCGCGGCTGCTGGGGCTGGCAACTCAAGCCTGCTGCGGGCACTGGCAGACGCGGGGAACATAACCATGTCAGAGACCTTTTGGCATTAGGGGAACTGAAGTTGCTCCAGCAGAAGAGGCAGCCCAGTCCCCTCCCCAGAAGCTCCCTGAAGAAAAATTGTAGCCAGTACTGCAGGACCTAACTGGTTTCGCTCTTTTTGGAGCTCATCAGCTGCAGGTAACGGCTGAAGCCCCACAACTGCCCACGGACACAGCAACACTCCTTGCCAAGGGACTGTGAGGGATGCCTTCATGCTGCAGGCACATGGCTTGTCTTTGGAAGTAAAAGTGGCACCAAAGCTGTTCTTTCACAACAGAAATTTAGACTGCTAAAAATTAACATTATTTTCCTCCCTGAAGATAGTTGGCTTCTGTGTTGACTCTGGCAGGAAAAAAAAGCTGAGTGCTGCTGCCTTGGGCAACCTAAGCCTAATGTTAAATGTCCGAACACAGATCCTGGCCAATTAAGGCCACCCGAATTTAGAAGTACAACCTACAGTTAACAAATACACTAAGAAACAAAATATTTCACTCTCTGAGAAAAGCAAAGTCCTGTTAACCCCTCCTTAACTTCATTTTCTTGAAGTTTGTCAACAGAAGCTAAGTTAGCAAGTAACATGCTAAGGTTCAGTGGAGTCCGCTGAAGCTCAAACAATGGTGCACATCTGCTGGTCCTGCTCCGGCACAGGGGTTGGACTCAACAATCTCCAGAGGCTCCTCCCAAACCCTAACACCCTCTGATCCATCAAGAACTTTAAATGCTTGCAGTCATTACAAGGTCAAGCTTTCCCTCAGTGATGTAAACCAGCAAAGAAGGGAGAAACTTGCACAGTAAGGCAGAACAAAATCCCTTCAACTGAAATCTGGGCAAGGCTGAGTGCTCTGCCCACCTTCTCTCAAGAGCAAAGAAGCATCAGCAAATGACAACCGTGGTAGCTACACCTAGTACCTGGTCAGAGCCCACCCTGAATTCATTAAGCACTTCCAGAGTCCACACACGGCCACTTGCATTCGGAGTTGGTTAAAGCCCTTTTGGAAGCTTCTCCTGAAGAATGTCCTGCACAGCTTCTCCAGTGCTGAGCTGCTGTCTCCCAGCGACCCACACAACAGCTGGAGCCTGCTGACTGGGCTCTGCAGGCAGGGAGATCAGCAGCCAGCAGACACTGACATCTCCAGCTAAGGCAGGACCATAACCCTGCTTATGATCAAAAAAGCTCAGTGAACCCCTGCTACAACTCCTGAGGCTGCAGGCACTGCATTAGGAGCGTCTGTATTTCAAAAACTGTAAGAACATGAAGTTAGATAAAGCTAAACTGTGCTCACATCTGTGAGAGCAAAAATACTTTCATACAAAGCCACCCAAATGCTGGCTACTGTGTGCCAAAATCAGCTTTCAGAGCAGAAGCCAAGTGCCTGGCCACACTTTCAGTTACATCTTGACCCCAGGACTGATGAGAGGAGTGCTCAGCAAGGCTCTCAGAGCACCTCCTAACCAGAGCAGTCTGACGTCTTCCTTAGCACACATGAAATGAGAACCAGAGCTTCTGACGTGCAGAGGGCAGCTCAGCAGCACAGAGGCTCCAGAGCTGCAGCCTCACAGACAAGCCAGCACTACCCCTGCCTTGCACAGAAAGAAAAGTGATCCTAATGCACCAACAAAGCCTTTCAGGCTCCTTTCAAGCTTTGTTATTTTCAGTTACTCCTCCAACCATGCATTCTCCAGGTGCTCTTTAAAAAGAATTGACCCTTAGCTTTACACAGAACTTTTAAAAATAGGAAACCCATAAAATCCTACACACAACCCACAGCCTCCACTTTGTTCTTCCTTTGACTATTACCTACCTTCTCATTTTAGAGGAAGATGAACAGGAGAGCAGAAAGCTGGAAGTAGTAGTGAAAGATAAGAGTTGAGATGCACAGAACTGGAGAAAAAACCAAGATGACAAAATGAGTTTACCTGAGAGTAGAAGGGGTGAAAAAGAACTTCCAAAGTAACATTTTTCACGAGGAGGCTTTTCACAAAGAACATTTCAGCAACACTCAAGAACGCTCAGCAAGTTTTTGTTTAATTTCTGTAGTGCTACTTGAAAATAAAATCTGTCCAGTGGGACAGGCAGCCTGCAGCGCACTGATCAACCCCCCCACGGCTCCTTACAACGTGTTCCACTTCTGAAATGTGGGACATTTCCAGGGCAGAGCCACAGGCTTCACAAACATTTACAGCACAGCTGGCACAGAAACACCTGAGTGGCAGCAAAAGCGGCTGCAGTGACTCTTGTGAGAAGCTGGCACAGCAGTGCTCAAAGGCTTTCTGCTGCTGCCCAACCTGAAACTCCACTTAGCAGTCCCAAACCTAGTGGCACCTCCAGATTGAAGCTCGAGGCATTTTCATTGCTCTGAGCTCTCTACCCTACCCTGTAAGATTTAACTCACTTTCCATGCTCAATTCCAAGTTCAGTGGGAAGCTGAGGAGTAACTCATGAAGCCACTTCCCTCATCTCCAGAGGTGACAGAGAAGAACCATGCACGGTGCAGATAACTATTGCAAGAAGCCTGTGAAAATCCCTCAGGAAGTCCTCCTGCGAGGGTGAGTGAGCTCAGGGGGGTGGGGAGCTACAAGTGTTCAGAGAGGGAATACTGCATATTCCTAATGCAGCTACTTCCCACTTACATCTCCTGGTACTCATCCCTTCAATACCTCAGCAACAGGCTGGAGAAGTTGTAAGCAAGCTCTGTGACCTGCACTGTAAGCTCATTCTCAGCCTGCACCCTCAGTTCTAGTGAGTGAAGCATGAAGTCTTAACCACACACTGAGTAGGTACAACAGCCACTTGCAGTGATCCACAGGTTTCCTGACCATGCACCTTCAGTTTCAGCCAGCCATTCCCTTTGCAGGCCTTAGTTTCTCCCCCAGCCAAGTACAAAGTCCTAGTCACTGATACCAAAGCTCCCGAGAGACTACATAGGGGGCAGGACACATTCAGCAAAGCACCTAGAACATCTGGAAGAGAAAGAATGGCCAGGGTGTGAACGAGTGAAGGTTCCTTCCAGCAGTATTCCCTGGAGCTTCCTGGTTTAGGTAGAACTTCTTTGACTTTTCACAGGCAGTGGTCTTTGGAGAGCATCTTAAGAACCATTTTTCATGAGACACAGAGGAAAGACCACAGCAAAATTCTGTAAAAACTGAAGACCTATCAGGCTAGATACTTCATTTCTGTCCCTAACACAGCATCTGCATCTACTGCTCCTAATGCTCATTAGAAAATCCCTCTTTCCTTCTTCAGCAGCCAGAAGACTGAGTTATTTTTCCATCATTTTTCTCCCTCACCTTCTCTCTTAGTGTTGCAAACAGAAAGAGTGAAGGTTATCTGCACAGTAACACCAAGGTCACTCTTATTTGAGGAACGCATTTTCCAAAATCCCAAATAAAAACTGGAGAAAGAAGAACTGGGAAAAGTAAACAATCGGCTATCTTATTTAACATCATCATTTTGTAGGCAGACTTTAATCTCTTACCTTTCTCTCCTGTTCTCCTCCAACCCATACTGGCCAACCTCCTGCCTACAGCAGTACAGAAATCAGAGAAGAGAAGGAAATAGAGCAGCATAACAGAGGAGAAGTTTGCAGGTGTTGACAGCAGAGCACATCACAGCATGAAAGGAGACAGAACCACTTAACATGAGCATTCACTTCAAAGAGAGCAAGCTGGGGGTAACCTCCACACTGAGGAGCCTAGGAAAATACTGTGCAGGTAATTCTAAAGGACTACCAAATCAGGAGAACAGAAAACTGCAGGACTACCTGCTTCAGAAGGAAGTGAGATGGAGGGGGGAGGAGGAATCTGACTTTTAATTAAGGAGCACATTGGAAGAGAAGTCCTAGCAGAGCAGCATTTTTACCAGCTGCTAAAGGAACACAGATAACGGCAGATTTCCGAAAACACCCTGGTGATTAATTTTAAGAGCAGAGCAGTAAATTAATTGCAGGCATTAACAGCTTCCCTGATGCAATAAAAAACTATGATTTTGAAATAATTTACATGGAGAGAAGATGTAAAGCTTATTCTTTGCTAAGCCAATGGCTTTAAGGCACTCCCAAGGTGACTCTCCCACTACAGAAGCCAAAGTGCTGCTGAGGGAATGCAGGCTCACAAGGAACGCTGTCTTCCATCAGAATCCCTGCAAAGCAAACTTCTTTTGCAGCCCTGGTCCCCGTTTAGAGAGCTGCATCTTTTTCACCCCAATTAGGATGTGTGCAGGCAGGGCTAAAGAAAGCCAAGATCTGTTTCCAGAGGATGACTCTAGCTGCACAGGCACTGGAGGGAGAGCCCATTCCCACCGGGATGAACACAAGCATACTCAATGTTATAGGAAGCCTAGACCCTCCTCTGCTACGGGGTGCTGTCAGCACAAGTTATAAACCAGCTGATTCTCACTAGGATGCATCCACACACAGACACCTACCTCATATTCCTTCCTGCAGACCTTCAGAACATCATTTTTTGCAGAAGCCTGAAAGACAGAAAACTCTCCATTTGTAGCAGAAAATAACAAAATCGAGTTGCAAAATGAGGAGGATTATGCATTCACCATGATAACCACAGGTACCTGATCTATTTAAATGCTCCTTTTGCCAGACCCTAAAAAGTCCATGCAAACCTTTAAGACAAAAAGCGGAAACTAGGACTGTCAGCCCCACATTTAATTTAACCCCGCATCTCCTGTCTCCGCACCAAGCTGGTTGATACTGGAAGCGCACACAGCAGCCTTGGTTCCATGGAAGGTTCAGCAACTACAGCAGACACAGGACACCTTTAGGACAGGGAAGACCCTGGTTTGGTTTCTGGAAGCAGGCTGCTGGCATTCCGCACCAGCAGCATCCCCTGGGCAGTACCCTGCCCTTCTCGAGTTCCGTGACGAGTTACTTTTGCTGTCAGAAGCACATTCAGCCTGGCGCTGGTGAGCAGCAATCCACAGGTGGATTAAAGCCGGAGCCTCCTCCCCTCAAGCCCAGCCCAGCAAGCAGGCAGCCTCACCTGTTTGCAGGCCTGGCGGCACTCCAGGGCTATGGCCAGCTCGCAGCAGCCCAGCCCGACCCACCCGTCGGACTTCTTCAGCACCCCTGGGAAGAGAAGGCAGGACACATTGCAGCAGGGGGAGCTGTGCCGCCGCACTCCCTTCCCTCCCCACCAGCCAGTTACTGCTCAAACGTGACCGTCCTACTCTCATCCAGACACCAGGGGACACTCCTGCTGGGATGGCTGAAGTCATCCCAGACCAGCCGCAAACCTGTGCCTCAGCAACTGCTGAACCTGGCAATTTGGCAGCACCTTCTACAGAGGGAGCTTAGAGATGCTGGATGCAAAGTGTTCAACTCTTCACTGGAGTCTGGCAACTGGATTGACCTACTCTGAAATATAAGCCACGGACCACAACAGGAAACAATCAACCTTGCTACAATTAATGTAAGATGCTGCCCTAAGTTGCTTCATGCTCTGAATCTAGGCACAAATTGAAGTTTCCTGATGTACTCAATAAAAGAAGAATGGACTAAATCTTTTACTTGCACTGGAGTCAACAGTTTGCCTCTGAAGCTAGAGGAGCAGATGCCACAAAGCTGCTACAAACTCCTCTCTCCTCAGCATCACTCCTCCCACCGCAGCATTCGTGCTGGGGCTTTTGGGAGTGCAGTGTGACAGAGCAGCACCAGCTCAGCCCAGTTCCATCTCCTTCTGACCTCTCCTTTCAGCAGAACAGTCCTGCGTTATGATTTATGCTTTAACTCTCTAAACCCACCTGTACCCAACATGCTGGTTCCTGATCCTGAGCCTCTGCACTTCTTAAATTGTTTGTCTGGTTCTTACTACTTCCCCATTACTCATTTTTTCCCCAAATTACAGTATTCCAAATCCGGTTTGGAATTATACTGCTCCAGATGTGTCTAGAGCCACGCTGCAGTAATCCATGACTTTATAGATCAAAGGTACCCCACAGGTAAAAGTAACAGAAAGCCTTTAAAAGAAAGAAACTTTGGTACCCATGGGGTCTGTCACAAAGGTACACATTTAACCACACAGATACAGGAAATGTTTCTTAACCAGGAAAAGAAGTGTGAAAAAACGTACAGGGAACAGTTTGGGCTAAAGGAAAGCACACACCAAGCAGCAGTAACAATGGCAGTGAAATGATGGTGTGCAGTGCCCCACATCAAACATGCATATGGTGGGAGAGCAACATGATACAAGAGCAAATGGCATTTCCTACCTGGCAAGGAAGAGTTGATACAGCCCCACACTTCTCCCTGGAAAGCAAAATGCAAGGAAGCAAAAGTAAGTCCACAGAGTTTCTAGGAGGCACAGCAAATGTGGTGAGAGCTGCACTGCTAAGGTTTTTGTATCTAGATGTCTTTTACCAAAGTTTATAAACATCACCACTTCAGTGATGTCAGTTTACAAACAGACTCAGCAGGAAACTTGCCATTAACTGGAGTTACGCAAACCCTTGTGTCAGTCTTGTTCCTCCTTCTGAATACTCTCCAGTCCTGCCCTCCTCTACTGTACAGAGAGATCCTACTCTTCCGCTCAGGGAATAAGAGATACAGCCAGCAGCAGAACAAATGCTGTCCACCGCTCTGATGTGGTTACATGCCATGGGTTTTACTCAGACCATGATCTGCCTGTAACTTCCCAGAAGCTCAGAGCTGATGATCCACAAAACCAAAATGCTGAAACAACATACGAGTGGCACCCAGGAGAAAGGCCACTCTCCTGCAAAGCTGCTCACAAAATGTTAATTCTCAGAGGGACTGTTCCTACCCACTGCCCATTTGAGCTGAGCACTTGATTTAAACTTGCTGGAAACAAGACAGACACTGTTGAGAGGAAATCAGGATGACACCAAAGCTGGCTCCCCGACAGTAAATGTGCTGAGATATTCCCAGTTGCCAAGAGATAAGCCTCCAGGACTGAAGCAGCACTGATCTCTTCCCCAAGGAGGTCATCTCTAAAACAGGGAGTAGGTGACACACACTTGGTTTTCTCAGCAATGTGCTGGCAAAGCGATGTGCATGCAATGAAGCACTGCTGCAGCCACAAGCCACAGCTCACACAGTGCAGCACCGCTGTGCGTGATGCTCTCACATGATGGCTGCAGGAAACAAGTCAGCCCTGCTCTGCGTATCCAGTGTCAGTGTGAGAATGTTATTCATCCTCTTAACAAGGAAGAACAAGCCTGAGGACATCCACCGGTGCTCTGTCAGCTCAAAACTCAGCAAGTAAATAGAACACAACAAATTAAAAAGCTCATTTCTGTAAGCAAAGCTTTGCCAACAGAAGAGTGTTTTGCTTTCTTGAATCAGAACCCAGCGAGCCTCACCATTGCCTCTGGACAGTACTCAGGTGCTCGCTGCAGTAAGTGCTTCAGGCGGGAGTCACTCTTGGAAGACAGAATCTGTCGGAACAAAGCACACCGTGAAGCAGGCAAGAAGGCAGCTGCCCCGGAACACTGCCTCAGCTGCTGGCACACTGCATTCTGACCCTTGTGGCGAGCAGCCAGCACGTAAGCAATGCAAAGCCAGGACCCCTTTTACCCATTTATGGCCTTTCACACATGGTGCACTTTTTGTGAAGAAGACATTTTTACATTTAGAACATTTCACATTCACATTTCTGTGTCCTGGTGCCCTTCATATCCTCTGCAAGTTTCAGCTCCAGCTGAGCTCTGTCTTTCCCCATATCACCTTCAATGTCTGGGCAAACTTTCTCAATTCCTCTTTTAGAACCTCTCCTGATTCTGCCTCCTCTGCATTGCCTTTCTGCACTGCAGCTGGCTTAGCGCTCCTCTGTTTATCTGAGCCAGCCTCCTAGGACACTAGCACGTTCTCTTGAGGGCTGGGATAGACTGGTCTTGCTTGGAGAAGGATCTGGACAGAGATCCCTGGAGTGGTACAGAGATGAATGTTACCAGGAATCTTATAGCTGTGAAACTTTCCAACACAGGAACTTAGGAAAAAACGTCAATGAAAGACTCATTCCTTGCTACAGTATCTGACACGCTTAATGGAATAACCATAAAAAAGATGATATTGAGGCTAAGCCTGGAAGAACATTTACTAAAAATGAAAAATAAGGAGATGCTTGAAAGGTGTGTTGAGACACAAATCTGTGATCCAGGTCTCCTTCAAAGGGCTCACTTAAAGCAGATGAATAACCACTCAGCAGAACTCCTCACACTTAATCAAGCCTATCAAGCCTTCTTCCTTAGCTGGCAAGATTAAGGAGCACATCACCAGCTCTCCTGTGCCCTTCGCCCTGGCCTGTAAGCAGTAGTCACCTTGTGCCTATTGAGGCCTCCCTCAAAAGTATTGTTGTTGTCCATGGAGACGACCAATCAGGATGACACCTAAGGGGTAAGCTATGACACAAGGACACAGCTGTAATACAGTTGTGTGTATCTGCATGGGTACCCTTTGGTGTAAACCCTCACACACATCAATCCAAACACACACCCAGCTGTGTGACATCCCATCCATGGATCCAAACACACACCCAGCTGCCTGACATCCCATCCACGGATCCAAACACACACCAAGCTGTGTAAGATCCCATTGGAAGGTACAAATCTAAGCAGAAGTTGTGGGGAAATATTTCCCAAGTGTGAGCTCAGCACAGAGAGCTTTTGGCACTGTCTCATGCAGAGTGAAGCAGCAGCTCTGGGGCAGGTTAACGAAGCCACATATCATAATGAGCATCTCATGCTTAGCTAAGAAACAAGAACTGTCAGGAAGAAGGATCAGCCAACATCCTGTTCTTCAGTTTAAAATTTAAAAAAAAAAAAAAAAAAAGGCTCCACAAGCTGAGCATCCAGAAATTGGGTAAAATTCCTTCACCCCTCCCTTTTCCTCACATGCTTAGCACTGCTTGACCGATTCCTGACCTCAGAGTTGTATCTCCATTTCTCTTCAGCCTCAGTAAAACCTGCTTTTCTCTGAAAAGAGGCCAGTGTTAACCCTCTATGTTCTCAAGGAAACAACAGCAACGTTCCCCCTCCTGGCTCACCCAGAGCATCAGCTGAGCACAACCCTGAGCACTGCCTGAAGGCACTGCACTGCTTTCACGCCATGGGCAGACGCAGCTGGGCACAAGCTCACCTGCTCACAGACGTCGCGGCACATCAAGTTGTCCTTTGCCTGGTAACAACAAGAGAGGGCTGTGGAAAGCAAGGCAGGGAAGATGTTTAAACAACTTGAAGCACTTAACTATCACTACTGAACAGAAGCAGCCCCCCGACGGCCTACTCATTTGTTTGATCAAAAGATGACCACGAGGAAATTTCCCTTCCCAAAAGGACAAAAAAAAGAATGGGAGAAAGTTTTGCTCTGAAGCTGACACAGATCTGTTCACCTGGTCTGATAGAACTGCCCCTGGGCACTCGCTGCCACCTCGGTCTCCTTCAGTTTCCAGCCACGATTCTGCTGCTTCAGCTGTACCAGCTTGGCCCATGCCAAATTCCTTCACCAGGCAGCTTGACTTATTAACCCAGGAGGGAGGAAAGGAACAAAAATCCCTACAAAACTAGAGACCATGTAGCCACTACATGCCTTTGCAAATCGTCTCACAGAACCTGTACAGTGCCATAGTCAGCTGGGTGCAGGCAGAAAAGGCAGTCAGAGCACAGTGCAGATCCATTAATGGCATCTGGAACCAAAGCAGCAAATCTGACCAGCCCGGGGGGAGGTCTGCCACTTATGCCAGTGACGGATCCATCCTAAAATCCGCTCCACTCCCTCAGTTCCCCTTCCCATTCACTTCTGAAATGCCTTACAGCATCCTTCAGCTACCTCTTTATCTCCTCATTCCCACTTCATCTTCCCTGAAATGTGTCCAGGTTTCGTTTCAGGATTTCATTCACAGGCAGTACCCACACTTGCTTCACTGCCAACCCCTGCCACCCACCTCAGCAGCCTGTGGAGGTTTATCAAGGCGAAGCTGGGCCACGGCATGACAGAAACACAGAAACATTCCGGTTGGGAAAGGCCTTTCAGACCACCGAGTCCCATCAGCGTTTACTGCCCTCCTCCTGCAGCCGCGGCTCCAGAAACGAGCTACAGAGCAGGGCGCTGCAGCCCTGCCCGCCCCAGTGCCCGAGGGACACATTCTGCCTTCACAGCACTGCCAACGCGGCGGCTCTTTGGACCTCCCTGCCCGCGTACAGGCTTCTGCTGCCTCCTGCCATTACTCCTGGCCTGGTCCCCACCGGTGAGTTCTGTGCTGTCACAGCCTGGATGCAGAACGCTGTTTCACCGAGACCCTCCTAGCTCGGCGCCTCCGCCAGTGCCACTGCCGCTGTCTCAGGAGGCTGCCGACCCCACGGGCACAGGAGCCCAGGGGCGCCGAGGCTGCCCTGGCACTCCGTGCGCCGCCCAGCAGGTAAGTCCGGAGCGCGGCACCAGCTCTGGACCATCTCCAACCCAACTCCCGGGACCTCCCCGCTGCCACCCGAGGCACGACTCCGGCCACGAGCCCCGTGCCCAGCGCGGATCAGACCCGGGGTCTCTGCCCGCCGCGCTGCCGGGCGGGGCGCAGGCACAGGGCCATGATCTGCTCCCCGCTCCTGGCCGCCACCACTATCCGCTCTCTCTTTCCGGTTGCCGGTCCGCGCACCCGCGATGCGGAGGTTCTGCGCTGTGGAGGTTCCTCGCTGCGGGGAAGCGGAGCCGTGGGGCGGGCACCAAGACGGCGGCAGCAAAAAAGCGGCTCCGACCCTCGCTCGCTGCGACCCCGCGTCTGGCTGCGACAGGACAGACGCCGTGCCCGTTGCCCCGGCCAGCACGCCCCCGCCGCCACGGGACGGCCATAGCCTTGCGGCGCCGCCGCCACCAGGCTCCGGCCCCCCGCGGGCGGCCTCGCCCCTGC
>VWYK01036928.1:51268-74224 GCA_013399775.1 Semnornis frantzii | reverse complement strand
CGCCCCTGCCCGGCCCGACCCCGCCCGCGGCCGGGGACATTCCAGCGCCGGGGCGGCGCCGCGGGTACTCGCCCGGCCGGGACCGCGGCCGCTCTTGCACTCCCCCGGAGCTGGGCCCGCAGACTTCAGCCCTTCTGGCGGCAGCGAGGTCCTGCTTGGAGGCGGAGTGGTGCGGGAGAGGGCGACGGCGAGCAGGGAGGGTGCGGAGTGGGGCGCAGGGCCGCCGGGTTCTGTGTCTATCGATCCTTAGCAAAGACTTTTCCCCCAGCAAGCAAGCAGGCAGACAAAGCTGCTCCTCTGTCTGGTGATTAAAGGCTCTGCGTTGTCCCTCCAAGTCACTGCCTCACCTCAGAGGGAATTATCTGAGACCACTCAAAGCATTTTCTTCACTTGGAAGAAGCAAAGTGAACTTTGGGGTAATAGAAGCTTTTAAATTTTGACTTTCAGTGAGGAGAGAGTAAACATGAACCCATTGGTTCTAGACAGCAAAGACTTGATGTTGACTCTGTAAACGGCTGTTTTCCACTTAAACCCTGCATATTTGGCTTTTAAAAACAGAATCCCTTTGGAATTGCTTCCTGCCCAATGCAGGAGACAAGAAATGGAATCTTGGCACTTGAAATAAATGCCTCAATAAGAAGCAGTTTGCTACAAATACACTGTCGGCTCGATTTTAAAGTTCAGTAACAAAAATCCTTCTGAAAATGTTTCTTGTCTTTTGCTGCTAAGGGAAAGGAATCCTTCATTCTGTGTGCTGTGTTCTGGAACATAATCTGCTCTTCCTGATACTCTTCTTGTATTGGCTTGAGCAGTTAGCTCATATCCGGTGCTGAGCAGCATTTGGTCCTGCTTCTGTGTCCTACAAGCTGCAGTTTGAAGGTGTGAACACAACTCCATCCTTGAAGTCTCTCCCCCAGCAGTACTTGAAGGCTCTGGTGCAGCCGTGGTCAGAGTTACTGCCCCAAAGGCACATTGGAGTGACAGACGGCTGAGCTGGCCAGGATCCCCTCCTTGAGGTACTGCCACATCCTCCTCTAGCCTCGCCTTTACCGTGGCTGCTCTGCATTCCAGCAGGGCTGTCCGGGTTTGAAGCACAGAGTAGTGCAGCTGCTCTGAGATGCACATTTTGTGCGCCATAAAAATTGGCTTCCAAACCTTCAAAGACGTTAAAGAAGCAGTAAGCAGAGCTACCACTCTCACCCCAGTACTTCATCAGACAAAAGGCTGCTTTCACCCTGAATGCCTCACTTCTATCTCTTTGCTGGACATTTTTCTGCTCCATGACTCCTAAACCTGTTGCATTTTAGCTTTACACATGATAAAAACTTGCTTTGCTGCAATCTCTACATGCTCAGATTGGAAAGGCATGGCAGGATGCACTTAGATTTGCAGCCTTGGCCTAATTATCACTAATTTGTCTGATCTGTGTATTAACAGGCAGATAGCTGCCTGATAAGGCCGTGCCAGATTCTGAGTGCCTGTGGAAAGCTTTCCTGTGCTGAGGCTTGTTCAGCTTCCTGGCTCTCTTGGGACCAAATGAGGCTTCACAGGTACCTCAGGTGCCTCTTCACAGGGACTGCAGGGGTCGTGGGCATGCCTATGGGACTGTGCCTTGCCAGCTGCTAGCTAAGTGAAGCTGCTACCTGTCTCTCCAGGCTAGGGCTGAATTGCCAAAACAAAGCCTTATTTAAGGAGATTTTGTTCTTGCACAACCTTATCTACTGAATTTTTCCCTCACGAGATCTCAGCTAACTTTCCAAGTAATGACTAAAGATTAATGTATTTTCAAG
This sequence comes from Semnornis frantzii, assembly GCA_013399775.1. NCBI lineage: Eukaryota > Metazoa > Chordata > Aves > Piciformes > Ramphastidae > Semnornis > Semnornis frantzii. The sequence continues at coordinate 72,434 of VWYK01036928.1, read as the reverse complement.
TGACTTCAGTTTCTCAAACCCAGAAAGCAAGTGTTACAGAAAAGGTGAAACACAAATACAAAAGCAAGGTGCAGTTGCACTGATAAAGTTGTAAATAAAGTAACAGTTTTGAAATTAAGGCCAACAAATATGCAGCTTAATGCCAAATACAAGGCCTGCAATTAGTTTTAAGCCAGCTGAACATGTGGTGCACATTAGAGCTCATAAAGTCCTGCCACAGGCAAAGAATGCTGCATACATAAAGTCTGGAAGGATAACCAACTAGATCCATGTGAAACACATCACTAATTACAGTTTGTTGTGAAGGTAATGAAGTAAATAAGAATCTGTCATCATCAATAAGTTAAGAAACTATTTTAATGTTTCAGAAGGGAATTTTAAAGGATCTCATGTCTGCAGTTTTGGTTCCTAAAGTGTCCTACAGATAATTCTGGCTTTGCTTTACTTTGTGCAACTTTTCTTGACAGAAGAAAGGACCTGAAAGTGAAGCGTACCTGCCAGTCTGCATTTTAACACCCTGGGATCAGCTGTGGGGCTAGACAGAGTTCTCTGCTCCTCCTTGAATGAGAATGCTGAGGGAGGCAACCCAGACATTTCCCAAAGAGGATTCTGATGCTTTCCTGTGCTATGAATTGTGGTAAGAATTATATCATGACCTGCACCTATGGTGAGGGCTTTTGAAGATCCCGAAGGGCTTTACAGGCTTTCCTCCCTCTCTGAGGCATTGCAACACTCTCAATTAAGTCTCTGAAGAGCTGCAGTTCATTGACTGTGATCCGCGTTTCCATCTGAACGCCGCCTGCGAGCTCAGCACAGCCGGGAGAGGGCGGTGCGAGAGCTTCCGCGCAGCTGAGAGCAAAACAGCTTCTGCTGCTTTGCAATGGAAAGAAAACTACTGGTGCAGACTGGCGGATGAAAAAAGGGAAGGCAGCGAAGTCTGGGCTTTGCAAGCAGCGTCAGGCTCTTTCGGTTTCAGCTAAAATAAGCAGCATCTAGGGACAGCAGAGGGCACGGCCCCGGGCAGCTCACAGCTTCCCCTTCTGAAGGCGGACTTTCTCCTAATGCTGCCTGGGCACGTCTGAGCCACAACTCATGGGAGCACACCCCAGCGTGGAAGGGCGAGATGTGGAAACAACCCAAAATGTGACATCTTCACCTGCCTTCAGAAACCCAAGACCAGTCCAAAATGGAGTTGTGGACAGGGACAATCCTCTCCAGCACAGCCAGATCCACACCTACCTGCACCTGCTGCCTCGGACAGACAACTCACGCTTTGTGAAAAAAAGAGTTGTTTATTTCCACTGCTTCCATCTCTCTACTGTAGTGTAAGCACTTAACATGAGCACCCACTCCTCTATTGTGCTATGTACAGCCCACGGCGATGCATCCTCTACAAACACAACACATCCGGTCAGAAACGTAAGGGAAATGCACAGCTGAGGAAGCTTTTAAAAAGTGACACTCATCTGTACAGGATCCTCAGCTCACCCCAGAGGTAACATTTACAAGGCAGTATTCACAGAGCTACGCAAGGGCAGGTGCTACAGTGACAGAGCAGCAAACTTGCCAATACAACAAAACAGAAGAAATTAAAGTGTTTGGGGCACCAGACAATGCAGTGAGTACCGCTGACCCTGTGGGCTTCATCACAGCCACCTTTCTAGGAACACGTAACTGTGCTCTGGAAAACACCACACACTATATACACGAGGTAAAATGTACCTTGGTCTCTTCAGAGGTAATTTGACTTTAAAGCAACTGATATGGTGAACTTTTATTTTGCTTTTAAAACACAAAATGGTTCAACACCTTGGAAATGTTTGGATGGCACAACGGAAAGAAGGAACTAACTAAAAAGGTGAATTTCATGGCAGTCACACTCAGAACCAGCACTGAAAGGAATCAAATAGCCTCTGTTGCATTTGACACCTTCATGTCCCACAGAGGCAGGTCCCACATCTCTCCCTATGTACAAAGTCTCCCTTAGGATCGCAGTGGAGCTCCTGCAGGATGACAGCCTGTCACGCTTGGGGAGTCAGCTTGAGAAACGGCCCAGAACTCCAGCCTTTGAGGTGGAAGGTCCCTGAAGAATTTCAGCACTCCAAAACCGGTGTTTTGGGCCTTCCGTTATAAGGCTATCTCCAGTGCTCCTCATTCTCCATGTCCACATTCTACCTGTCCACATCACAAGTCTGTAAACCAAACCGAGGCTTCAACACTACTGAAATGTCAGACTGATTAAATCCACAAATCTCAAGTGAATACATCAGGTTTGTAATATTTACAATAAACATTTGCATCAGTATTCATCAGAAACTGTTTTGGTATATACTTGACATGATACAAAATTAATATCTTGAATGCTAAAATATTTTGGTCCCCCTGGATTTCCAAGAGCAGATCTGGTGATTTTACAATCTTAATTCAAAAAAATACTTCAGTGTACCTGTGCCCATATAGATAAGATATGATCTCACACAGGTAACATTCGAAGGTACATAATATATACAGACACAGCCTTTGTAAAAGGTGTTCAGTTCATATAATGGAAAAGAACAAGAAAGCTCCAAGTTGTGGTGTCAGAACCCAGGATACAGACAGCTCTACTCAGGATCTTGCTGTGCTGCATTCCCATTGGGGTGATGAGGTTGTCCCAGCACAACCTTCCCCATGTCACTCCCTGCATCAAGCATCTTCCCCATCCTGCTTTCACAAGCTTTTACTATACAGCTGAGAAGCAGAACCATGTAAGAGTAGTTACTATCAGTTGAGGAGAGAGCAGACCAGTGACTGAGGTGAGACAGACACCCAGGCACCGCAGAGCTGGCTGCACAACCTGCGAGCCTGCTATGCGTTCTCTTCTAGGTGTTCCCTGCATTTGAGGAAACTGAACCTTAGGGTGAAAAGGTTTTGGTGTGGCTTAGGAAAGCCACTAGTGGAACTACTTGTGATCTATGTTGGAAGCTCTCTCATGTTATCTTTCAGATGACTATAAAAACCTGAAGCATGCCAATAGCCTGATGGCTCTGCAGTATGAACAGCATCATTTTAATGTGCTCAAGGTCCAGCCACACCTACGAAAAGCTCTAAATTTAACACGGTTGTTTTACAAAGAGGCCTCTGACACTAGTCTGTCAACACAGTGAATTCTATTCCGATGCTGACCTGTTTACTTTCAATACTTCTCTAGACACACAGAGCTTGTTAGAGGCACATCAAGTATACAGACCTGAGAGTTTACTCCAATCGTTCCTCAGAACAGCCATAACTGCTGTGTGTGCACAGGTGTCCACTTGCACACAGGCAATAGTGCACTGCAAATACCTGCAAGAAGTCATTTCTGACCCAGCTTTGAGAGAGGCCTGAAGCACTAAGCCTGCGGACAATGCCAAACAAACATGAGTGTGACAGCTGCACCTTGTAAACCCAGCTCCTACAGGAGGCTGAGATAAAGCATTTAATTACCTGCAGTGCAGCCTCTGGAGTCTGCAGTTCCCACCTCATTTAAACACACCTCCAAGCAAGCACTGAGAACATGGAGGTGTGGAAGAGTCAGCCAGGTGCTTCCCTCGCCCAAATCTTGTGTCGCCACACAGCTCCTCCTTATTAGGCTCACTCACCCTTCTGCGCTCGCTGCCAACAGACCATGGGGCAGGATCTCAGCTACACTCCTGTTGGCAACCACCCTGCACTGCTCCTAGCTCTGGAAAACTCAGAGGACTGGATGCTGAGAGGGAAAGAGAGCACAGTTAAGGTTGCTCTGAGTTGGATGGACAGCGATGTGTTCTAAGAGGTGGCACATTAATTGCCAGGCACTGAAATACTACTGAGTGCTTTGGGCATTAATGAAATCAAAAGGCCAACCAGGCTCTTCCTAAAACTGCAATTTTAGTAAACACCCTGGCAACAGGAAGCTGTTCACAGAGAATTCTCCATATGAATTCCCCCACTCTCTGCCAGAAATGTTTTCATTTTTAAAGCAGTTTGAGAAAATCCTGTGATGTCCTTCAAAGTCTTGGGTGAATCTTGACTAAAGCAGTGCATGCTCCTCTGTGTTCTTACAACACAAGCCACCAGGAGCTTTGTTCTTGTAACTATGAAGAGGATTGCTGGAATCCTCTGGTGTTTCAATCCAAAGAGCTGAAGCTCACCACTTTCTGTGTATGAGGCACACACAAAACATATGCACAGAAAATTTATAAGCAGCTTTGAACTTTTGAGTGCAAAAGCTCAAATAATTTCTCCCTCCTTACAGGTGCACTTAATCCTTGTTTAATTGCAAATACTGTTCTCTCAGCCTTAAGGCTCTGCAGAACTGCACAGAAAACAGACTTGTTGCGTTTGAGTTCATGGAGTAAAGTCTCACTTAAGACTTTTATCTTACCCTTCTTGCTGCTTTTCTGAAGCAGACAGGTACTCCAAGCATTTCAGAAGTACCATGGAACAAAATCTTATACAGAACTGATTCATGATTTGACAATTACAAAATAAGACTGTTAATTAACTAGCTTACACTATTTAAAACTACTACAGTGGTTTAGAGTCAGATTTTGGCAAAATTAAAGATACTCCATGGATTATGGACTCACTGAAATGAACATGACTCATATTTTTAGTTAGACAAAGGAACAGCTGATTTTAAATGTGTTTGTGAAACCAAATGTACCATAGGCTTGGTCTGCTCCTGCTGCTGCACAGGAAGAGGCTCCAAAGTGGCACTTTCTGGTATGATACAATCTGTTCTGAAGGCAATGCGATGCTCTGAAAAACTGGGAACCCCTCAGCAATCAGGTGTAGTTGCATAAGTCATGTTCCTGCTACTGAGCAAGGTCAGTTTGCAAATCAAGGTAAGAGCCCAAGAGGTGCACTGCCTGAACAGTTAGCAAAGCAACTCCAGCAGCACACTTACACTAATGCTAGAGCTGTGACAGGAGAGTCACTGCACCAGCCAGGAGCAAAGCTGCTTCTGGAGCTATCCACACGTTCTAGGACACGGCTGGGAAGCAGCTGGGTTGTAACAGTGACCTCCTGTCTTTAGCAGAGTTAGCTGCAAGTTGAGACCAGCCATCGACTTTCCAAATACAACATCAGAGGTTAATAAAACCAAGACTAGACTACACAATGCTTCGTAAGGAACCCGGGAAAGAGGCTCATAGTGCACAGAAAGGACCCGACACAACTGCTCAGCACATTCACAAAGATCCTACCAAGTGATGTTCCTATAAGTACTAAAAGGCAGCAATATCCTTCTGTTCCCCCAGTGAGGTAGAACAATTGATCCTCTTCACAGCCACTCCAGCGGGGGCCTGTGACAGCGTTCCCTCGGGGCAAACCCAGGGTCACATCTTGATCCCCTCCTGTTGACTGAGCTGCGACAGTGTCTTCTTGATGCGCAGCGCCGTCAGCCGGGCGGCCCCGTTGGCGTACCAGCACTCGCGCATGATCTTGGCCATCACCCGCAGCGCCTGCCAGAGACAAGAAGGGGTCACCTGCTGCTGCTCCCTGCACAGGCAGGCAGGCAGGCAGCCAGTGTGGTCACCTGCAAAGAGACATGGAATGCTGTCACCAGCTACTGCTCCAACACCAGCCTCTGCTTTGCCTCAGCCGCTCCACACATTTCTGACATCTGTCACGGGTGCTACAGCTAACTGGAAAAGTGCAGGGTATAAAACCCTTCTAATTCTTTCTTTCTTTGCAGAAAATCAGAATTCTTTAAAATGCCAGAACAGAACCCGCACTGCAGTGCTGTGGATTCATTTCACACGTGCCAAAACCCTTTCCTCTTCCATCTACAGCACATCAGATCTTACCAATCTCCTTGCCCCCACTGTAGCCTACCACAGCTGTCCTCCCAAGGTCTGAATCAGCAGGTGTTGGTTCTAGCCCTGGTGGAGCATGCAGTAAGAACATAGGTGTCTGGAAAGGCAGGAGACGGCTACTGTGCACACCACTGCCAGCATCGTGACCTTGCTGCAGCACCAGAGGCATCAGGAGTGGACGCCGCATCCACACTTCGCTTCTAGGTCTTTGGCTTAGAGTCTCAGCTTCCTAACAACCATGTTCACCTTTCAGAGTGGACACACAATGTACTAAGGCCACCCTAGTTCTGGATGAGAACTGCTTAGAGGCTACTCTTGCCAGTCTGTAGAACATTCCTTACCACACCAGGATGGGGCAATAACCTCCGAGGGTGTGAGTTCCAAGACAGCACTCACCATGAGGCAGCACAGCACTGCTGACAATGTCATTTGTGTGCCAACAAGCAGTACTGCTGTGCTGGCAGCATGTTCAGCTGCAACCAGCAGTTCACTTCTGGAGACACAAAGGTACCTTTGCTGCCCCTGCTGTGGGTAACCCTGGCAGGCAGCTGAGCCCCACACAGCCCCTTGCTCATTCACACCTCAGTGGGATGGGAGAGACAATCACCAGGGCAAAACTGCGAAAGTTCCTGGGCTGAGGCAAGAACAGGTCACCAGGCCACAGGGGAAGACTAAGCCAAAACAAAGGAAAACCAGTGAAACAAACCCAGGTGCTTACCCAAGTGCAACCCATGCCCAGCTAGCCCCTAGGCAGCACCTGGAAAACTAAGCTTCTGCCCTGCTCTGCTGCTGAGCAGGACACTGTGTGGTGTGGAACATGGCTCTGATCCATTTAGGTCCTAGATGCACTCCCTCTCAGCCCTTATCCACCCTCAGTCTATTCAGCAGTGGGGAAAAGCAGACTGAGAAGGAAGAATGCCTTGAAGCTGTGTAAGCACAGTTCAGCAGCAGCTACAACACTGCTGTGCATCAGACTGCCATGGGCACAAACCCAAACCACAGCACCGCAGCTTGCTGTGGGGACAGTTCAGTCAGTCCCCACCAGCCACATGATTTACCTGCAGTGCTGTTCCTGTGCAGCATGACTCAGAGCAGCTTAACTGACATTGGCATCATCTGTGCTCCAAAGGAAGGGGGTCTGGAACCCCCCAGCAGGGTCAGATATTAATTTGGGCAAAGTCATATCAAATACTAATGTGTAACCAAGTATCAATGGCATTCAACCGAGCCACAATGACCTGAATGAGATGAAGTTCTAGAAGCAGCAACCCTTCCACCTTCAACAAGCAGCACAGTTTTCAAGCCACTAAAACCAGCAACAGCCCTGGTGTCCACGTGAGCAGATCTAGCAAAGTTGGGCAATACCTCACAGCTCTGCCATCTGTTTGGAATGTTGGGCCTTAGCTTCTGTTCACAGACAACCTTCCTCATCTCTTCAACAGAAGGGTCTGAAGGAACCAGGTCATAGTATGGCAACTGGTAATCTTCATGGATTCCTGTAAGGGGTGGAAAACAGCTTCATTGTAGCAAACACTGAGCCACAGCTTCTTCACTGGTTACTGTTTCTTACCAGTGCACTACCACTTAGAATCACAGAATGGTTTTTAGGTTGGAAGGGACCTCAAAGATCATCCAGTTCCAACCCCCTGCCATGGGCCCCTGCCATGGGACACCTCCCACTAGAACAGGTCACTCAAGGCCTCATCCAACCTTCCCTTGAACACCTCCAGGGAGGGAGCAGACACTTGAAGGCTACTATAAGGTCTCCTTGAAGCCTTCTCCAGGCTGAAGAGGCCCAATGCTTGTAGACTGTCCTCACTTCTTTGCTTCTATTTAAAAAAATTACATTACCAGGACTGAAAATCCAATGAGAAGTGTTGGCATTACCCTTGAGGAACGTTTAGTGCTGGCATTTCTCTCTTTTTTGTTGAGGATGGAAGTTGTCTTACCACTGCCATAGGCTGTGCTACAGGTACTTCTCAGAAGCAGAACGTTTTACTTTAAAGAAGGTGTGGATGTTATCTGAGCACGTGGCAGCTAGCCCTGACTTGTGCCATCTGCCCTCCATCCTTTTCTCCTCTCTGTGTAAGGTTTAGAAAGCAATGAACACAGAGACGGACATTTCCTGTTCTCCTCAGTAGCTGTGGCTCACCGAGAGGTGGAGCAAACAGCATTTTATTTGCAGCAGCAACAGCCAGAGGGTCTGGGGCAGGCTGCCTGTCACCCTGCACCCTTTAAAGCCAGCTGCATACTCACACCAATGGAGTTCTGCAGGTTACTCACAGCTCCCACCACCTACCCCCGATGGAGCAGCGCCGAGCGATCTCCCAGAAGACCAAGCCCATGGCATAGATGTCTGCTCGCTTGAAGGACTCAAAGTGCTTCATGTTGATGGAGTCATCCAGCACCTCAGGGGCCATGTACCTGTTTCCAGTTCAACACATTAATAACAAACACTGTAAGTTCAGTGCCACCGAGGCACATATCAAATACACAGACCCCACCTTACCATGTAGCAACGATGTGTGGGTTACTGGAAACTGGTCTGCTGTGAAAAAGACAGCAAAGAAAAACCTACTTCCTTAAGGTTATCCATCAAAGACCTTTTAGTATAAAGGGGAAAATAATTATCAGCAAAGGAACAGGGGCATGAGTAAAACATTAAGTGATGAACAAACAGAGCCCCGAACCTGACAGGCACAGGATCAGGGAGACAACAACAAGGCCAAAAGCCTCCAGTCACTAACTAATGGGCTCTGGAGAAAGCCCAGGTGTGAGGGTTTGGGAGTTCCCTGCCCCCCTCACACTTTGTAAAATCACCCAGACTAGAACTCAGACAGCTGGAAGTTAAGGGCTGAAGCTCTATTTACAGCTCAGCACAATATACAAGCAGAGATATACACTATATAAAGGAATATTTACAGAAATATACAAGGTAAAGGTAATACAGAAACACAATCCCCCTTCCAGAAAGCAGAGACCCCAGGAGGGACTCCCAACCACCCTTCCACCTTCTCCCCACCCCCACCTTACCCCAAGGTTTGCCTCACGTGCAAGGTGAATTTTGAGGATCGGCCAGGGGGGATTAGAAGAAAAGTGGTTAATGAGCTTACTCAGCAGAGAGGAGAAGCCAGAAGCTGCTAGACAATCCGAGAGATGACAAGCCCGAGTGGCTTATCTATGTTTTGAGTGCTTATACATCTCAGCAAGCCTATGAGTGAAGTAGACATCACCATTGTTTCCTTTTCACAGCCTATAATACCAGGCATAGCTACAGGCAGGGCCAGGCTGGGTGCTTATCAAGGAATCATGGAATGGTTTGGCTTGGAAGGCACCTGAAAGATCACCCAGTTCCAATCTCCTGCCATGGGCAGGGGTGCCTCCCACTAGCCCAGGCTGCCCAGGGCTTCACCCAACTTGGCCTTGAACACCTCCAGGGATGGGGAAACATTTACAAAAAGGGTGACTGGGAGTAACAAAAGGACAACAGAAGGCTCAGCTGCACAGACAGCTGCCAGTCACTAAGCTGGCATGACTGTGCCCTACACCTGCTCACCACAATGCCTCTTACCTCATTAACTTTGCTCTTTCTGTGCACTGGCACCCCTATGTGCTTCGAGGGGTACCCATCAGCCACTGCAGATGGGCACGAGTGAGGCTGCGGAGCACAGGAGGGCCCTAGGCACATCAAGAGTAAAGGACTCATAACCCTGCAAGGACTTGCAAGAGTGCAGAAGAGAAAGTGTGCTCTCAAAATGCAACTTCAGCCCTGACCATCTGGAGAGAAGGAAAAGGCCTGGCTGCCCACACTTCTATTTTATACAGGTTCTGACATTGCTTTACATGGGTCCACAGCAGCCTGTGCCACCAGCTCTGTGTCTCTGTATGCCCACACTCATCACTGCTTGAATCCCAAGCAGGAAAGCTACATCCATGGGCTGGGATGGACAGTACCCCAGCCTGGCTGTGCCCCAGAGGTGGAAGCTCTAGCTCCTGCAATCTGCATCTCCTCGTAACATCCTCAAGCAAGGCTTGAGAGGGAACAGACATGAAGGCCAGGTAAAAGAGTGGCACTGCTAAGGGCAAATTGGAAACAAAGCCTCCCTGCCACTGCAGGAGTTGCTGCTTCACCACACTGTCTCTGAGCCTCACCATAAGCCATGCCAGGCTTTTTTAGAAGAGGTTTTGTTTGATTAGAATTTGGGTTACCATTAACAACTGTGGTCACAAGAGAAGTCACTGTACAACGTGTCCTGCCACACTCTGTGACAGACACTGGCCATGGTATCCAGGTGACTGTTACCTTGTTCAGTGACTGGGCCTCCTGCAGGAACACCAAGCAAAGTGGCAGTGTGCATCAGGCTGCGAGAGCTCCTGCCAGCAGCAACCCTGCTAGAGGGAATGAGTGGTGCTTGCTGCACCAGTCAGCACCGGCACAGCCTGCTACAGCTCTGGCAGCTCAGCCCAGCAGACGGGGCTCAGCAGAGCTCAGGTGCCTCCACATCACTGCTCTGCCAGTCCCACCCCAACTGACACACCAACAAAGCAGGTAGATACTGAATGGAGGGTTTAGAAGGCACAGGTAACCAGCAGGCAGGTTACTGGGGTGGAACAAGGTGTAAGGCCACAGCTCAGCCTCTGGGACAGCCACAGAAGCCTGTGCTCAGCTCCACTGCATCGGCATTCCAGATTTTCTTCTCCTGATGCCAGGGATGGTCGGCAGAACATGTGACACACCAAAGTAGGTCTCAGGATTTTGCACTGTTCAGAACTCTCTCAGCACTGCTGTGCCTCATGGAAGTGACACAAAAAGAAGTAGAGGCTACCAACAAGAGCAAAAATTAAAGGAGTCCAGCAAGGGCTGCTGCCACCAGAGCTCTCTTTAGCAGTTCCCCACAACTGATAAGCACAGCACAGTCGTCTAAGCAGGAATGTCAAACACACTTCAGCGCTGTCTACTGAATGGCAGCACATCCTTCAGATGATGTGTGTCACAGTCTCTGACACGGACAAGGCTCGAATTGTTCCAGGCCACTCATGCCCAAACTGCTTCAGTAAGTACACAACACTGCGAGGGGTGTTCTAATGCTCTCCAAGGGTATTGTATTATGAGATAAGCTTCTTATGCTGTTACATATGTCTAGAAGAAAGAATATTTGATCTATCTTAAGACCATATGGGGATGAGAAGAGTGACAGAGCGGGAAAAACACCAAGCCAAACACCAGCTAGGGCTGCTGGACAGACTCACTTGCAAAGGAAGTACAGGAGATTGTCTCAGCTTCTGCAAATCATCCCAAGAACAAGGATGTTAGCAGGAATGGCTATAAGAGGCCTGAATGAGGCTGAATTCAAACCTGCAAAAGGAAGAAAATGTGCACTCCCCAAACGTGACTTGCACTGAATTTATTGGCAAATTGACCTCTTACCATGATCTTCCATCAATGCATTTAGATTGGCTTTGGCTTCCATAACACAGAAAATGGTGACTGATTGCTCAGAAAGCCTGGGAGATCACTGCTGAAACAAGGGAGGTGACAGGCAAGCAAGTGGCCTGGTGCAGTCCCAGCTGAGGCATGCCACAGCTGTCAGACAGCAGGACAGAAATATGCAGCTCCTTGTCAGTTTGAAATGCACTGCTTGTCAGAGCATTGCAGGCTACCCATGACCCTAGCAAGGGCTGCAGCTTGGGTCTCTCCAGGAGCGGAAGGAGAAGTCACACAAAGGCACTCACAGGTGCTAATTAAGCATGGCCCTGCCCAGCTTCCAGTGCTCACTGACCTCTTCTCCCAGGCCTTGCAGTCCCAAAGCTCTGCATTAAGTGCCTCAAGTTCTTTTACAACACACATGGAGCTTGGCACCCTTAAGCAGGGCCCATATGCAAAATCTGGACCAGATTTGTTCTTCACAAGCACAGCCTGAATTTGCTGGGTTTGGGTAAACTGCAGAAAGGCCCCCATGCTACGGTGCAATTCACAGCCAAACTTCTTTCAAAACACAGCCTGTTTCACCTACCACAAGTGACAGTTGGGCCACACTTCTCAAAATAAAAAAAAGATCAAGAGTCTATTTTTTTTTCCCTTGCCTGAGGGAGTGAGAAAGGAATTTCATCTCCTCAGTTTAAAGCTCACACTGCTTGCTTCAATGCTGCAGGCTGAGCTGTGAACACACAGCTTTCACTCTCTGGCAAAGCTCAGTCTCTGAACAGGACAGAAATCAAGACTCCCTCAGAGAGAAGGATAAGTCTGGGTCAGCACCCAGACCTCTCACCCAAGAGTGAGTGTGCTTGGTCCCTAGATCACATACCTTTACAGCAGATAATCATTAGAAGAATACGAACTTGGTCACATCTCCCTGAACTTGCACACAGAGCTTCCATGTGCAGAAGAGGTACCAGCAGTGGCAACCCACAGGAGCTAAAGCTGTCATGGAAAGGCAGGATCCAAACCTTATTAGGGAAAACTTTTCAGGGGTGCAGTTACCTACCCAGGAATGTGCAAGAGGGAAGAAGAGGGGCCCAAGCCTTTTATGGGAATTGACAATGTCAGAGGTAAGAATGACTCAGGTCTCTAATGTGAGACAGGCTCCATCCTGCTTCTGCCCACTGCAAGAGCAAGACAGTTACTACAGCTTTACTCTCGTGAAGAAGCACAAGGCAGGTGAACGAGCAACTGAATGGCTCCTGTGCATGAAGAGATCTTGTAACTGGGATCTGGAGACAGCTGGAAGGGTGCTTTGCTTTCTGCACAGACTAGACTACAGAAGGCCACTGATATGCATCTCACTCCTCTTTGCGTGCAGGAGCAGCAGAAAAAGCAAAGTCCTGTGTGGCATGTGTGGTGCCCACAGCCAGGCTGCAGTGACAAATTCCAAACCAATCTCGATGGTTTGCTGCTCACTGCAGACTGTGAGAAGCAGTAACAGCCAGCACTTTGCAATCCAGTAGTAGTAGCTCAGAACACAAATCTTGTCTGCCCATTTGTGTGGCTTGTTTGCTGCTATGGCTCCCTGTCAGTGCTGCTGCCTCTGCATGCTGTACACCTGCACAGTTATTACTGTCTGGAGGGTCGGCAATGACAACCTGTGGCCAGTGAGTTTAACTGCACTTGCACTGATAGAGCTAAACAGCTCTGAGCTCTTCTGAGAGCAAGACAATCTGAATTTCCAAATTCAGAAGCAGGCCTTTAAAAGAAAGGGAGCATGTTTACTCCTCCATTGCTAACTCTGTTTCTGCACTAGTCTACAAAGATGCCTGCTGCTCTAAATTCCTCTATTTCTCTCAGAAATACAATCCCACCAAAGCCCACATTCAGGGATCTGCACCTTGTGCGTTCTACCACGGAGGATACTGACAGTGAAAGCAAAACGCTGTGTTTTCTGAAGTGTGAAGCTTGTCTTACATTCCAGATTGGGCTGCAAGCAACGTTTCCATGCAAGATAAGGCAAAAAAGAACAGAGAAGTCTCCAAAACTCATTCATGAAAGTCTCCCAAGTGTTTTACTACACACTTGGACCACACAGCGTTTTCCAAGTACTTTGCCAAGGCTCAGCATGCTTTCCAAGCAACTGCCAAGCAAGTGATCAGCTGGCACGACAGTGCTTGGGAGCTCCACCTGCACTATTTACACATTCCTGTGCTCGTGTTCATCCCCTTGTGTGCCTTCCCTGCAAAAGCTCCTCAGTACGGGAGTCCCCTCCCTGCCCTCAGCACTGTCACCTCTTTGTCCCCACTCTGTGGTTGGGGGCGATGTCGATGGTGTCGGTGGCTGAGTCGTGCCGCACCGCCAGCCCCAGGTCTGCAATGCAGCAGGTTCCGTTCTTCTTGACCAAGATGTTCTTGGATTTCAGATCTCTGTGGGCAATTGCTGGTTTGCCTGTGAGGGCAGAACAAAGCAGAAACACGTCTGTAAATCAGCTGCCATTATTCTGGGCCTAGCACAGATTTGGTCTGAAGCTACACAACTCCTTCCAGCTCTGCTCTGTGTGCATCAAGGTAACTCCTGGCTTAGTTCATTGTGGGCTGGCTGTCCACAAGAGTCCTCAGTTCCTACTGAGTTACTCCACTCTAAGACTCCTTTCCCTCCTCCTGCAGGTGTTTATTGTATACACATGGGTACTGCTAGTCACAAAATGAGTTTCCAGTATCTCTGGAAACTGACCCAAATCGAAGTTAAGATACTACAGGCACCATTACTTAGCGCCTTTTAGTAGGTGTTTTGTATCATTAAATCCCAGAACCTGCATGTAGCATAGAAAGCAAGGTAAAGAACCCTTCCAAATGAGGAAGTTCTGCTGGTTCAGAAATTACCACAGGTCCCAAACAGATGTTTTTCCATTCACTCAGCACCACAAGGGACTTGCTTGGTATCTGTGGGAGCTATCTCCCATCACACCAGTACCTAGCTGTGTGCAAAGCAGCTATACCCTGATAAGGCCAAATGTTCTAGTGGAGAAGAGAGACCTAGCACAAAGGAGGAGCTATGTGTGTGCAAGCTCTAAAGTACTGCAGTGCCATCCATATGACAGGCTGAGCAGTTGTAAGGTTACCTTGTGTGCCAACAATTTCCATGTGAAGATGAGCAAGGCCACTGGCAGTAGACAGAGCCAGTTTGATCATTCCTTCCACTGTCACTGTGTACCTATTGAGGTAATCAAAGAGTGATCCGTGCTCGTGATAGTCTGACACCAACCACAGCTGAGTCCATGTACCATTGTCTGCAAGAGAATGCTGCCATGAGTGCCACACACACACAGATACCCCACCTGTGTCACCCTTATTCCCAGTTACCAGGGGCTGGTGCATTTTAACTGCCAGAGCAGAAGCCTGCAAGTGGTACTTGAATTCATTACTTCAAAAGCAAAGTCAAAACCCACCTCACTTTCTGGCCAAAAGTGAGGTTTCCAGGAGGCACAAGAGGACGAAAAGCACAGGTGATGAGCAAACTAGTTTGCTGTGTGACTGCTCACTGAACCAGGAAGGACACTTGCAGATGTCCCCAGGCACACAAGTGACAGATAAGCACTGAGTTGCTCACATTGTAAACTAGTGGACACAAAATACCTTGAACTTTTAGCCACAGAGAAAGGACTGTTAAAGGAATTCAAATCAAAAGGGGAACAAAAGGCTTTTCTGGCCCTCCCAATGACTCCTCTAGCTCCTGTTTTATATTAAGAGAACGGCGTTGGAGATGATCTCTTGTACACCTCTCTCTTGTTAGGCTATGAGGGAAGCACAGGTACAGGGCCTCAGCAGATGTGCGGTCTGACAGAATAAGGAATCTACATTTTGAAACCCACCTTAGTTAGAACTCATTTCGCCTTGCTCGTAGACATTACACTCCATGGAACAGTCAGTCACCCCTCTCAGCTTTAAACAAAGCATGTTTTTCAGAAACAGAAAAAGCTCCTTCACTGTCCTTGTGGCAAGCCTGCCAAACTCAGAAATGCTCTGGTGACAAAACTGGTTTCTTTACTCTTAATTGGACCCTCACAACTTTTTCCCCTCCACAGATATTCTGACGGGATTCACAGTCACGAAAATTAATTCACAGTGTCACAAACCTTTGTTGTCTGCAGCTATGAACCCCAGGATGTTCTCGTGCCTCAGCATGACTGTCTGGTAGATTTCTGCCTCCCGGAACCAGGAGCGCTCCTCTCTGGAGGAGAAGATCTTCACAGCAACCTCCTCCCCTCGCCACTTCCCGCGCCAAACCTCTCCAAAGCGACCCTTCCCAATGCTCTCCTGCAGCACTATAGTTCTTGCAATTGTTCTTTGCACAAGTAAAGGTAAACCTAGAAAGGAGATTTAACCTTCAGTATCACTCTAAACAGATAATCACTTACTACTAAATATCAGATCCCTGTTCCATTAAGGCACCTTAGTGTGCACAGGTTCCCAAGTTTTTATTTATAAGAGGATTTATCCAGCACATCATCTCTTATCCATGCCCATTTAACCACCACAGGGACTGAATGCAGTGAGTAGGCCGCTGCCTCATCTTTACGGAGCAACAACTACTGAAACCGGGATTAAACCAAAGCCTGATGAAAGCAAGGGACAGGAATTCTTCAGATATGGTCTGCATAATGCCTCTGTTCTACGGACAGAGAAACGGATACTTGCACTTAGAATCCAGAATATTCTCCATGTATCACCAGTAGCTCATGTAAAGCTAAAGAAAAAACATTCTCCAGGAGAAACAAAACACTGAGGACAGCCAGCTGCGATGTTCCCTGCACACCAGCCTGCGCCCTGATGAGGAACAGCAGCAACTCCTTTGTACTTTGCTTACTTCCACAGATTGAGCCTGGGCTGATACTGAACCAATCCACACAGAAGCAGCTTTTCTAGTAATTTCTACAGCTAATGTCGAGTTTACTTGACAATAGTTAAAAACCCTGATGCCTTGCCAGGCTCTTAAACACAGAGCAATTACTGCTAGAAGTGTGGCAGCACCTGAGCCAGAGCCTGAAGTTGTCATATCATATATTAAGTCCTTTAAAGTAGTTCCCTCTGATATAAAGGGGCGATCCAGGGAGGGATCCTCTTCGCTTGGCACGCGGTGGTGGATGACAGTCCGGTTGTGACACAGGTAGAGGATCAACATCAGTGAAATGCAGACAAAGCAAACAGGTCCGGCAATCACAGCAGCAAGTTCCACGGGTCCTAGGTTGGAAGCTGCTTTTCCTGGAGTAGGGCCTGACAGCAAAAAGAGGAGAAAATGGTAAAGCTGTTTATTCCCTTCCTGCAACTAAACATACTGTACTCCACCATGAACTGCCTGTTAAAGCTTTGCACAGCAACTTACTCAAGAATCAAAACAGGCATTACAAGGGACAACAGTGACACCCAACTTGGCCTTGTTTCCTTTTAACTTACACATGAGCCCTCATACTCCTATCCAGAAGATTAAATTTCTTGTTCCAAATGTCTTGAAGCTTTATCTGCAGTCTAACCTGCACTTCAGGTGTTCAAATTCACCAAGAACTTTGAAAGACAAGCCTCCACTCTTGCAGAATTCCAATTAAAAAGAAAGTCCAACCCCTCCAAGCATGCCTGAGTCCCCCACCTGGTGTTGGGATGGGGAGCTCTATTTTGTTGCAGTGGTCTCTGTCGCAGCAGTGAGGCACAGTGATGACCCCATCCCTGGAGGAGGGGGCGCAGACAAAGGGCCTGTCCCGGGGGATCAGGTCAACTTCTGCTATGCACATGCTGTTGTGAATGACCTTGTCTGCAGTCCGTGTCACCGAAGTGAAGCACAGCCCATCTGTCACACAGGTGAAGTTGTCCTTCGTGCAGAGATGGCAGTAGCACTGCAGTGCTGGGTGCAGAGGGGAGAGAGATCCCTGTTAGTGCTGGTGCATATTCTGAGTGGCTACAGAAAAGTTCAGAACACTGCAAGGAATCTTCCTGGCCACAGAGCTGGAACACTAAAGAACAACAACAAAGGGATTTCTAGTAGGAAAAACATAGACATTAGGAGATGAGCAGTTGAAAGTGAACTTTAAAGCTGGAGACATCTCCTTACACAGTGTTGCACTGAAAAGGAAAGGCTGCAAACTCAGGCATTCCTCCCGGCACAGAAGCTCCATTACAGTTCCTCACACTCCAGATACAGACTTCGGTAAGTGCAATTCTGCTCTTTCCAAACTGAACACAAATTATGCTTTTATTCCACAACAACCACAGCCTTAGCTGTGACAAACAGGATGCTGCTGGCTACCCTGAGATGGTCAGGTGTCCCTCTCCAGAGTGCACAAGTCCTTGGAGAAGGAAGACCACTCTCTCTCCATTCCCTCCTGCACTCACGGGACCAAAGCCAGGCAGGAGCCCGTGCAGGAGCAGTAATAACCATCTCTGTTCATTCTGGCTGCACCAGTCCATCATGGAGTGACAGCCAGCACCAGCCTTGGTGCACACATGCAGGAGGACTGAAACACAGAGCTGGGTACAAACCTGAAACCTTAGCTGCCTTCTCACTCGAACCTCAGGCCACGTTTTCCATGGCACGTTTTTGGGGTTTTTTGTTTTTTTAAAAGTATTGCAACTGTGTCTGTATGGAGCCTAGCACAAGTTCTCCCAGTAACCAATGGAAAGCCAGGCCTGTTGGACCTGAAGCTTGGGAAATGAAAGTCCAGACAGCTGAAGCGATGCACTGAAGTTACACAGCTAGCCAGAAACAGAAACTGTGCCAGTACCATTAACTTGGTGCCCTCTCCACTGCACCATACCCACTGCACAGAATCACTCCTGCTTGGCTCCCATAGCAGGAGATAGTGAGACAATGAAGCTACAAGAGCTGTCACACAAGTGCAGACCTCTCACGCCTCAGTCTGATACCTGTCCTGTCACACAAGTGACCAGCTGCACACCTCTCACACCTCAGTCTGATTAACCCCATGTGCTGAGTACAATTACTCAGATTCCTAGTTTGAGAGTTTTGCATTCCCTTTTAAAATGTGTCTCTTCCACAGGTGCTGCAGACTGGAAAGCCCACACTGAGTATCGAGAAAGCTGGAATGGCACAGTGAAACCACAGAGCCTGACAGGACTGAGCACAGGCTGGCCCACAAGAGCTCAGAAGCCAATGCTACCCTCAGAACACACAACACAGAGAATTATGTGCACCTACGCACTAACTCTTGTGTACCTGCCAGCCTGGTCTGTACCTGTTGTCTTTCTGATGTAAGAAAATGGCACAAAGCCTTTTTTTATAGCCTTGCAGAAGGCTATGGGTCACAGATAGTCTTTGCTGACATCCTCCAGAGCCACTTCAGGCAGACATTCAGACAATCCCCTCAAACGGTACACTTGACTCATCTCTGAACCCTGCTACCTCAAGACACAGAAAGGTATAGGTCTTGCAGTACCTAGACCATGGGCACATTTTTTCACCCATGACACTCCATGACCTTCACCAATTTCTCCTTCTCAAAGGCACTAACTAGATGCTGTAAAGTAGCAGCACCAGACGGCACATTTCCCAGACAACTTTCACACACATTTTATTCATCTTTGGTAAGCAAAACTGCCACTGAAAAAAAACCAAAAAAAGCAGGCTTTGGCAAAGTGATGCCCTCGAGCAAATAGGTAAAATACTCGAAGGCACTATCCTCAGTTTGCAAGCAGTGATAAAGCCTTGTGAGAAAGCCCAGCTTCAGAGTAGCAGCATTGTATTCTCTGCCGTGCGGGTGCCCAATGGCACAAAACGTTCATTGCATCTCATCCATAGAGCTCAACACAGCTCCTGTCTCTTACAGCAGAATACACCCAAGCTGTGCTTCTGCCCTCTTTCATAGAAGAGGATGCTTTAGGAAAGCAAAACAAAGTTAACATTAACGCCTACACCATAATTTTGCTGTGCTGTGAAAACAGAAAGAATAAAGATCTCCTTCACCTGTACTTTTAAAGCCATTCCAGCATACAATCCATTCACATCTTCAACTGGAAGCAATTGTGTGAATGCTGCAGCATCCAAGAGGAGACTCCACAGAACCTGAGAGGCCAAAGACCATGGCAGACACAGCTGAAGATTTAGGGCTGGTCTAATCCTCAGCTAGCTGCTGTGATTCCTTACCTGCTTGGTCTCCACACAAACCATGCCACAAGACAGCTCACTCACTGGCACAAGCAGTAGGGTGAAGAAAGGCAGCATCAGAAGGAATCAGAAAACTCCCAACTCTTGCCAAACCATAACAAGGATACTGACAGTGGCAGTACCTTGCACTGTTGTCAGCTTAGTACTCCAGCATTCAGACGAACACAGAATCACAGAATTAACCAGGTTTGAGACACCTCCCACTAGCACAGGTCACTTGAGGCCTTGTCCAACCTGGCCTTGAACACCCCAGGGAGGGAGCAGCCACGACCACCCTGGGCAACCTGTGCCAGTGTCTCACCACCCTCACTGTAAAGAACTTCCTCCTAACATCCAGTTTCAAGCTCCCCTCTTTCAGTTTAACCCCATTGTCCCTTGTCCTGTCATTGCAAGACCTTGTTAATAGTCCCTCCCCATCCCTCCTGTAGCCCCCTTCAGAGACTGGAAGGCCACTACAAGGTCTCCTCGAAGCCTTCTGTTCTTCAGGCTGAACCGCCCAGAACTGCACACAGGACTGCAGGTGGGGTCTGAGGAGAGCAGAGCAAAGGGGCAGAATCCCCTCCTTTGCCCTGCTGCCCACACTGTTCTTGCTGCAGCCCAGCACTCGGTTGCTGTCTGGCCTGCACTCACACTGCAGCCTCATGTTGAGCTTTTCATCACCCCAGACCCCCAGGTCCTGTTCCTCAGGGCTGCTCTCAGCCATTCCCCACCCAGCCTGGAGTTGTGCTACCCAGGTGCAGGACCTTACAGTTGGCCTTATTGAATATCATGACTTTTAAATACTTCCTGGGATGGGGACTCCACCACCTCCCAGAGCAGTCTGTTCCTCTTTACAGCCCAAAGCAGAACACAATCCACCACAGAACAATTTCAGAAGTGAACCTACGACAAAATACAGTTTTTGTGTATCTGCCATCATCGTCTAACTCCAGGTAAAAGTGAAACCTAAACAAACTAGAGCGTCTGTAATATGTGTACAGCCCATTAGGAACAAACTGCTAACCAAACAACAAAATAGGCCATTTTTATTTTTTAATGGAAAATACCTGCTTCTTGCATTTTTGAGTGTTATTAAAAAAATCCTGCTTCATGCATTCGCTCTGCAACGGCACAGCTCTGACTGGAGAGCAGAGGTCCCGATTTACTGCACAATTTTCACCGGATCTGCAGTTTTCGCGCGGTTCGGTCGCAGCACGGCCGGCAGCTACCTCTCTGGCTGCACGGACCAGTAACCGACCCCAGATACCGAGCTGCTTGCTCCCGAACAGCCGCTGCCGGTGCAGCGCACCGCGCCGTCTAACGGAGCCGAGCCGCTGACGTGGGAGCGGAGTCGTCTCTTACCTTCGCTACACGTTACACGAACGTTCAACACGCAGCCCGAGTGGCGGCCGCTCTGGCTTCGCCCCCAACGCAGCGGGGCAAGCGCACCGCGGAGAGCCGAGGCAGCCCCCTCGGCACGGCGGCGTCCGGCCGGTCCGGGGCCGGGGTCGGCACAGGCCGGCACCTCCCGAGGGGAGGGAGGGAAGTGCTCCGCCACCGATCAGCAAGTTGCCTTCTCGGCTCACGGCCACCCGCGCCCACTGGAAGAAGGCAGAAGCGGGGCCGGGGGCGGCTCCCGAGCAGGGCCCGTGGCGCTCGCAGGGCCGGCAGCACGGAAAAGTTACGCCGGGCAGACCACCGAGGCGCTATCTCGAGCGGGCCGGGGCGGGCGCTGGCGGTGGGAGGGTGTCAGGGGGAGCCACGGCGGTTG
>VWYK01036928.1:32753-50720 GCA_013399775.1 Semnornis frantzii | reverse complement strand
GGCCGCGCCGCGCCGCGAGTGAGGACGTGGTCCGCTAGCCGGGGAGGTCGGCAGCTCGGCTGGCTGTGGCGGCGCGGCTCTGCTAGGTGTCTGGGTAGCGGCGGCACGGAGCTGGAATGCTCAGGCAGACGCCGCAGCTTCTCTCTAGAACGGGCCGAGACGACGCGTAGCGCGTCCTGGTGCGGAGGGAGCGCCCGGGCGTGCGGCCGAGGCGCCGCTGCAGCCCTCGTCAGCGGGCGGGGAGGGCCAGTCGGGTCAGGCTCCCCACCTCCCGGACTCTCGCTGGCTGCGAGGTTTGGGGTCCCTCCACGGGAGGAGTTGAGCGGCGTTCAGCTCGTCTCCGCGGGGAGGAAACGCCGCGATAACCGAGGAATCGCTCCTCCCTGGGCAGCGTGCCGTGGGAGTTGGGCTGGGAGAAGGCGCGGGGCTGCCACACTTTGCAGTGGGTTGTCGAAGGGGCTGCAGATGCAGCACGCAAAGCGTGGCGGCTTGCTCCCTGCTGACAGAGCGGCTGGCGAACGCTTGAGACAGCTCCGAGCCTCTGCTGCCATCCGCACAGAGACGCGGAAGCGAAAGATTTCACAGTCACAGCACGGTGGGGGTTGGAGGGGACTTCTGGAGATGTCTGGTCCCCCTTCTGCTAACGCAGGCTGGGTGTGGGCTCTTTCCAGAGAAGGAGATTCCACAACCTCTCTGGGCAGCCCGGGCCAAGGCTCTACCCTGAAGCCTTGTTCAGTGCGCACGGTTGGCACAGGCTTCTCAGTGATCTTCGTGATCTACACGAGCAGAACTCACGTCCAGAAGCTGTTTTGTTTTGACAGCTCAGTAAAAATGGCCTCTGATGAAGGACCTCAACAACAGCTGCAAGCACCGCTGCTGCCTCCCTCTTGCTGTCGTTTGTCTGGATTTTATCCCACAGGAGCCAAATCAAAGACCTAAATGCCAAGGAACAAGTATCTGAAGGGTTTGCTTTTGATCCGTTGTGCTTTTGGGGGTGTGGGGGGGGCGGGGCTTCATAATAGGGGATCAGGGATGGAATCCAGTTCCTTTGGGCACCATTCTGTTGTCATCCCTTCCCTTTGGCCACAGGACACCTTAGTCACTGCAGCGTCTATAACATGAAGCTGAGGTTTTCCAGACAGCCTTGCCCTTGATGAGCAATTCTGGTTTGTTCCCCCGACATTGCTTTCCTGTGAGCAAAGCCAAGAGGTGCTGTGAAAGGGAAACCGCCGTAAACCACTGAGTCTAAAACGCAGTGTGCACTGCTGCCAAGCCCCACGGAGGCATGCTTGGGTCTCAGCAGGTTAACTTTGCCATGTGGTTACTTGTCTATGCTACTGAGCTGGCTTGAGTGGGAAAGTCATATCTGGGCACTGCTGAAACAATGCAAGGCGCTGGCACATTTCCCCTGAAGTAGTGAAACGGGTGAGTTGTTGCCACATTTATCCTGTTTTACTTTGAGCTGAAACAAGTTTAGACCTCTCTTATGTGTGTCCTAGGACTTAAGTTCCAAGGCAAGTGTGATTTTGGATGGCAAAAAGTACTGCTCTGCTGCTTATTGTGACTTGCCTTTATTCAAAACAGGTTCCAGTAGTTTATAAGTAGCAGCTCAAGTCTCACCACCGTCACTGTTTACTGTGGAGTGCTTAGCTGTGCACAAGGTACAGAGAGGTACTCCCTTAGAAATAAACAGAAAGCCTTTTGAGCAGGGCACCAAGGGTTGCCTGGGCTTCCCTGTACGCTCTCCATGCAGTGATGTTTCTATGCAGAATGAGAGCTTTTCAAAAGCAAAAGCATACCTGGAAACTGTTAGCCTTTAACTTGCTATTCTCCTGGGAATAAATCTCTTTTAAAGTCTCCTCTGTATTTACAGTGGATCAAATTATTCCTTTTAAAGTGCATCAAAGTTTCAAAATAAATGGAAAATTTCAGCCCAAGCCTTCCTGTGGAACAAGGAAAGATCTCACCTGCCTGATGGTCGTTTCATTCATTTCATTCATCCAGACTGTTGCACTGCTTTCCTCTGCAGTTACTCCTTTCAGCCTTGCTCTGGTATTCATTTTGATGATTCCTTTACTTTATACACAGTTCCTAACCTGAATTAGCAAATCTTCATCCTCAGGAGCACCTGACCTTTGTGTGGAAGTCACACTGGGAAGATGTATTCTACTTAGACAGGGAAAGGCAATTTAAGTGCTGGGCTGGTTTTTTTCTCTGCCATGTTCTGAAGGAGTACTAGTGTTTCTCTTCAGCTGCACTAGGGAGTATGCAGAGCTTCAGTGGCTCTGGTTAAAATGGCAAAGCTTTGCAAAACCTCATCTCTGGCAGATCTCTTGTGCCATTCTCTGGTAAGAGAGCCTGCAAGCTCAACAGCCAGCAGTGCAGGCAGCACTCGGTTCTGCTTTCTGTTTGGTTCCTGTAACCTGCACACTCATCTCAGAGGTGGGAGAAAAGAGTTCTCTCACACCTCGGGGGTTGGTGCCTTACCATGCTGGGTACCTGCCGTGCTGTTGGTACAGAGAACGGTTAGCCTTGTGAAAGGATCAGCACAGACAGTTTGGGATGCATTTTTTCTGGACTCAAACTAGTGTTATTTCCTAAAAATTGCTTTTTTACCCCCAGTTTTCTCTCCACCCCTTCACACAGCTCCTCTCTGTGATCTCCCTCCTGTAACTGCAATTTGAGGCCTGCTGACTCAGTCTCAGGAGTGGAAGAGAAGAGAAATGGTGATGGCTGGGAGTAGCTGGCTGCAACCACACACCCCGTGGTCCATGACCTGGCTGAGCTGAGGGTCTGCTAGCAGTTGAAGGTAGGTGGTTTCTCTTGGAAGCACATAAAAGCACTCTGTTGTCCCAGTTGAACCTCCTGTGACGGAGAGCCAAAGCCTGCCATGCACAGGTACCCCTTCCAGTGTGCCAGCTGAAGGAGTTTGTTGTTCACAGGAGTGAGCAGCGCTATAGGGAGATGGAGGATGAAGGCATGCAGGCAACTCTGCTGCCTGCATTTCAACTGTTAGATGAGCTGGGCTTGCCTCTCTACGTTGTAATGATGGACTTGGGACTTTTCCAAGAAAAACAGATCTGACTCAGCTGGTCCTGGAGAGGAACCTGGGTTTCACAAGGCTGTGCGAGGATCCCAGCTCAGTGCAGTAAGTGAGGTTTAGTTTCCCTTTGGAAGGTTCCCATCTAAGAATTTCATACCCTGTGTGCCACCAAATGAGCTCAGGCTCCAGACTAAATCCTAAAAAATGGTCATGGAGTCTGAACTCCATAGTTACTGCTTGACAAAGGAGAAATCAAGATCCTCTTTAAAGTATGCAGTTGGTAAGGGCAAAAGCCTTCAGATATCACAGCGATGCTATTTGTGAAGGATGTGGGGACTTGGTGGTCGTTCCTTTCATTGCTGCTGTCTTATTAACAGTTCTTTAGTGTTGTGAGTGCCAGAGGGGTAGGTGCACAAAAAATGAAAGTTGCTTCACACAGCTTGGTGGCTAACAAGGTCCAGAACCTGTTTTCAAAGAACTATGGCAGACATCTTTCAGAGCAGTCTGCCACAATGGGAAGCGACTCCCTCAGCTACGGAACAAAATAAATGAAGGTCACGTGGTTGGTTTGCCTGCATTTACTATGCACAGTTTTACCAGTGAAACAGGATGCTTGCTATTCACATTTATCAGCTTTCCTAATAACAATAGCACCAAAATAAGGATGAGATTTCTTCTGGGTGAAATTCACTCCTCCTGCCTAAACCCCTATGTCTAGAATCTGCAAAGAAAACTTGAAGGTGTGGAAGCTGCTAAGCTGATGTGTGAGCACCAGGCTGTGATCTCTGCAAGCTCACAGGGGTTGGGTGCTCAGCTCCCACTGAAGCTCAGGCCCATTGTTCTCACAGCTTTCTGGAAGATTCCAGCCCTGTAAGGTGCATCAGCCTGCATCAGGTCCCAAGGGGCAGGAGGTGTATGTACGTATATGGGAAGAGTCCATGCAAGTGAAAAGCAGAGCATAGAGCATTGAGCTTGCTGAGCCATGCTGCTTGTGAGACAGGCTATTGGATTCCTCTCAGGCCACACTTGGCTTGTGCCCTTAGGTGACCTCCAGCTCTGCCAGAAAGACAAGGGGCTGTGAGTTCATTGTTGGCAAACTGAAGTGTGTGGGTTTGGGTGGAAGGGAGAGCTTCCAGGCAGCCACATGTGCACGGCTGTGCCACCTGGCTGGAATGTGATTTGTTCTGAGGTACCTCTGCCTGATTTTTCCTGAAATGAGCAATTGCAAACAATAAAATATTTACATTATTGGAAATGAGCGTCAGCTTCTTCTCTTGTAAAGCAGAATGCTCCTGTGTGCCACTTGTAAGTTATTTTCCTTGGGGATCGGATACAAAACTGTTTTCAATGCAGAGAACAATAAATTGGTTACTACAGCTGTACACTTTCTGGTCAAGAAGTTTCCCTGTCTCCAGTGGTGATGCTTGTCCCACAGCTTCCATGTCAGCTGTGTGCCAGGCTTCACAGTAGTTGCTAACCAGTCGGACCCCGTGTGCAGTTGAGCCATGCCATATTACTTTTTGAGGCCTAAAAGGTAAAGTTAAGAAGTTATTTCCTGAAGAAATACTTTTTGCTATATTCAGCTGTACACCTATAGGTGTGGGACCTATATTTCTGCTTTCCTTTTTTGAGCAAATGGTGGGTAGAGAAAGATGAAGAGAAAACAGAGGACGAAAAGGAGAACACAACCTCATATCTCTATTCGTAGCCTATCAGAAACACGGAAAGAAAGTTGGCACAAGGGAATAGTTTGTATCACATTGCTAGCAGCTCAAGATACTACTGCTTGTACTACCTGGTGAAATGAACTCCATATAAAACTTACAAATGGTAATGTAAACTCACCAGGATGGATCAGTTAGGACATTCTTCCCATCAAAGGAGTATATTGGAACACGAATGTCGAATTGTCCACCACTTCCATCAAATAGGGATTCCCAGTTACTGAAAAGTATTTCTCCCTGTTAAAGTTCCGAAGCCACTTTTACAAACAAAAAGCATTTCTCCAATCCATACCTGACTTACAGTTGTCTATCCACCTGAACCCTTACTTGCCTTTAAGAACACCTATGGCTGCTGGTTTCACCCCAGTGTCTGCATGATGCTGCTGAGCAAACCTGTCTCATGTCTACGCCTTAGCTCTCTGATCACTTGCTTCACATCTGCCTCTCTGTTCTGGTGCAGCTGCATAGAAAGCAGGATAGTCAGACCATCACCCAGAGGTGGGGGTGGGCAGGGATCTCTGGAGATGGTCTGGTCCAACTTGCTACTGCCACAGGGTCAGCTAGGCCAGGTTGCACAGGAGCAGCATTCTGGTTTGGGAGTTTTTGGCCATTTCTTGCGCAGCCAGACAATGCTCCCAAGAGATATTTGTTTTCCTCAGCTTTAATTTGTCTCTTCATCTGAGACCACAAAACAACTTCAGCTCCAGACTCTCAGTTTCATTTGGGCAAATCCAGCATCACTCCAAAGGCTCCAAAAGTGAGAAAAGGAAGCATTTGAGCCTGCTTTGCTCGCACTAGAAGGGAGAACATAGTAGCTATTTCTGAGAAATGAGGAGGCACTTTCCCTGCTGCTGTGAAGCACCTCCATGAGGCCAAGAACCACGCTGTTGCTTTCTCGGCAATCTGCTCCAATTAGGCTCTTCTCAGAGCTTTGCTTCCACCTTTAGCCTCAGGATCCAGGGAATAGCAGCCTTTGGGGATGTAAGGGAAATATGAGATGGTATGAAACTTTCTACTTTTATCATTATGGTTTCATTTCTTGGACCTGATTCTGAAATACGAAGCAAAGCTTCTTGCTTATAAGAAAATCCAGGCTGAATCTCTCTGCCTTGGCCATTTTCCAAGATCTTGGGGCACCGAAAACCTGTCCTATGCCAAGCAAACAGCAAGCACTGTTTTTTACCTTAAGGTTCACTATTGGCAGGTGATGTCTGTCTGTTTTTCTGACAACTGTGGCCAAGTCTTGCAGATGTGACGAGAGGAAAGCTCTGTAGGTAGAGGTCAAACCTGCTAGCTGGGCCTGTTGAAAACACTGAAAATCTGCTCTCACGTCACCAGAAGAGGGCAAGTTTAAGGCCACTAGGTGCAGCTGGAGAAAAAAAAAAAGAGGAAACCCCACGATTTTTTTCAAAGTTTATAATACTAAGAAGAACCATACTGGAAACATCCCCCAGATCCTGCCAGCGCAAGAACTGGTGCCTCCCACACCAGGTCCGGCAATTACTTGCTGCTGTAACATTACATTGCTTAAAGCTGTGAGATCTGCAGCCCAAACACCTGTTTCAGCTGGAACAGGAAGGTAACCACCATGATTATCTACTCCTACAAGTTAAAATACTTGAAAAAGCAGCTGATATTTTAAAGCAGAAGTCCTGGAGTTACTACACACACACAAATCGCAAATCCTCCAGGCATGGAAATAAGTAGGAAGAAATGCCTAGATATACACATATACAGGAACATATATATATATATATATATATATACACACGTACACACGTACACACACACACATATACATATATATACACATACATATATGTATATATATTTTTTTAATTCAGTGTTATTAAGTACAAGAGGTAGGATGATTAAATCAAACAGCACAGATGCAAAAACAAATCCACATTTTAGAAGATTTTTCTGGGTGCTTTGTTTGGTTTGTTCTGGGTTATTTTTTGTTGTGTGTTTTTGTTTCATTTTTTAGCTGTAACTGAGGTACCTTGCTTGCTTTGTTTAAGCATTTTAAGGTACTCAGAATGAAGGCTTAGCTTCTGAAGTGCCCATCTGAAACAAGCACCGTGGTGAGGGTTTAATTGTGGCACTAAGGTGTGCTCTAAGTATAAGCACTCAGTGAATTCCTAACTTCTTCCCAGGATTTGAGTGCACTGTCAGCAAGTTTGTGCCGCAGTTCAAGAGGGGCATAGAACTGCTTGAGAGAGTTCAGTGCAGAGCCACAAAGACACTGAAGGGAATGGAACGTCTTCCTTATGAGGAGAAACTGGAGGAGCTGGGGCTCTTTAGCTTGAAGAGGAGGAGCCTGAGGGGTGACTTCATTAATGTTTATAAATATGTAAAGGGTGTGTGCCAGAAGGATGGAGCCAGGCTCTACCCAGTGATGCCCAATGAGATGGGAAAGGGGCTGGGATGATGAGAACAGCTTTGGAGGAAATAGTTTACAATTGTCTCTGAGGTGTCTAAACCAGCTAAAGAAGTGTGTTAGTATATTTCTAAAGTAAAAGCTGTGACTGTGAAGAGGAAATGTTCCCTCAAGATGCAAATTGCCATGCCCCAAACCACAGCTGTGCAGATATGGATCTCTCAGACCACAGATCTCATACTTACTGCTGGCTTCCCATTGTTCATGTTTGATAGTGGGCTCAGTGCTGGAAGAGTCTGAAATCCCTGTTATTTGAACACATGCAAACAGAGATGTTAGCCAAGTTACCCAGCTCAATATTTTAGACACTCAAGTTTCCTAAATAAAGCAAACATTGAATAATGGAAAAGCTGAAACTGTCCTGCCTCTGAAAAACGAGCCCAAACTGCATAGCCAGAGCAATTTACCTACATGGCATTAGTCTGATGGATCACAGAAATAGGTGTTTGAAAGCTGTCCTGGCCAGAGGTGCTTTGTCAGACCCAGTGTACCACATTGCTCTGCAAGAGCTGCTGCCAACCTGGCAGGCATCTGCAGTCCTGCATGGAAGCAGCCTGGCTTGGCAGGAGCAAAACAGGGAGATTAACACTGAAAGGGCAAGCAGAATGTGGAAACAGAAGATGTAGTGGGTGAAGATATGGGCCTGAGTAATTCCTTTTCCTAAGTAAGTGGCATGTAGAGACCAGGAGGCTGCTGACCCTCAGGGCTGTCCAGGAACAGCAAAGTTTTCTTTAGCTGTGGTGGGTGAGTAACAAGATATTGGCTTTTCCTTTGGGAAACTACTGTGATGGCAGATGGAGGCTGCAGACCATTTTCATTACACTAGGCCTGGACATCTCCCACTGTGCTAAGTGCACTCACCTCTGACCTTCTCTAACTTCTTGTATTTCTTTCTGGCCATCTTCCTCCCTGCTGCTGCTTTCTGGCACTCTCTTGTCCTTTTGTTACCTCAGCAGTCAGACTCAATTAACCTGTCAATGTTCTGTATCCCCTTCACCATTCATTCTACTGCAGTTTTTCAGGACAGGCAGCAGGGTGGTCCAACAGCTTGGAGATCCTGGTCAGGTCCAAACTAACAGCTGAGGCTTTAGGGTAGACCCTCAGCACTCAGTGGGATAAGCTACAAGCATGATGATGAATACAGGACCAGAGTTAGAAGAAAACCTGCTTTTCAAAAACATAGAATCAAAGAATGGTAAGGTTGGAAGGGACCTCAAGGATCATCTAGTTCCAACCCCCTGCCATAGGCAGGGACACTTCCCACTAGCACAGGTCATGCAAGGCCTCGTCCAGCCTGGCCTTGAACACCTCCAGGGAGGGAGCAGCCACAACCTCCCTGGGCAACCTGTGCCAGTGCCTCACCAGGCACATGTTTCTGAATTTCCTTGAAAGGGACCAGCACTTGCTATGACTCACAGTGTTATGAAACAGAGTACTGCCAAGTTTGTGTGTGTGTGTGTGTGTGTTATTTCTGTAGGCAGCCTGCTTTTTGCAGATTCTGCCTTGTCTCTGTGTTTGGAGTCTCAGAACACAATGGAAACAGAAGACTGGCCCGGAGGAGCCAATCTGCAAGCTTCTGTAGTGGTAGAATGCTTGTTTTGTACTGACAAGTCTCACTGGAAGATCATGCAGGATCTGCCTGCAGCTTCTGCCAAGTATGTCACCTGGGTTTGCACATTTAGAATCAGTTTTTCACAGTCTAGTATTTCATACTCACGCGGCTTGATAGAGCTGGAGGAGGGAGGCTGTCAGCAGGGATAGGAATTAGCTCACCAAGCTGAAAGAACCCAAAAGGAGAAGCAAGTAAAACAATCACCAGGAGCTTCTGACCAAGAGGAATCTTGGCACCCATACTTCTCCATCCCAGCAACAGCTCTGTTTTGAGCGAGGAAGCTGGAAGGGGTCAGGGGTCAGGAAGCAGCGCAAGAGTACCTGCAGCTTCCTCCAGCCATTTCGGACACGGATGAGCAGCTCGCTGGTTTCACTCAGGTAAATCAGTGAACCTTCTGCCACAAAATGAACTTGGTCCAACATACTCTGGATGTTGCGGAATGCTGTGACCTGCCCGGCAGGAAATGTGTCATCAGACACACAAAGCATCTTGCCGGGAAAGTTGTTGAACTGAAGTCTTTCTGAACACACAACTGTCCCACGTTTGCAAGGAACTGCTGCTGCTAGCTCAATTTGTTTTCAGCAAGGGCAACTGTGTAACTGAGAAGCGAACAGGAGAGAAGCTTTGGCTGCCACTGTTGCTTCATGGAGGTCTGCAATGCAGTTCTCATCTGACCGATGCAGCAAGAAGAGGAAACGTTTCTGCCTGTGCCCCAGCACAACAGCGTTTAGATCTGCTGTGGAAATGCACAGCTTTCTTCTCAGAATCAAATGACCCAAACTGCCAGATTTTAATCCAGAAACGTGCAGTCCTTGTGGGAGCTGGGTATTCACTGATGGCTCTGGTATCTAAGCATGGTCAGTGCCACACTCTTCGCAGACGCTGCTTTGGACATGGAATATGCCCCTTGCCACGACCTGACCGTGCCATCGTCTCTGGTCTCTCAATGACTGTCACTAACAATAGAGAGGCTTCTCTCATCACTTGTCCCAGCTATGGGCTCCCTGCCAAAATGTGACAAGCTTCAGAGAACTAGAAAACATCCTCGTGAATAGAAACACAGCACAGAACTTCTCCTCCTCTCTTGGTGCTACCAGTGACAACTAAAAGACCTGAGGCAAGGTTCCAATGGCAGACTTGCTGACTTTGCTGCCTTACCAGGTTCCTGGCTGCAGGGGATCCTGGTTCTCCAGGAGGACCTGGCGGCCCAGGCATTGCAGCTGCTGAAATACAAGCATACAATGCATATTGAAGGCCATCCTGTTTTGAGAGAGGTGATGAGTGACATTAAGGAAGGACTTGGTGGTGATATCTAGGAGTGATGGAAGCTTGAAACAGCCACAACAGCTTGTCCCACACTCACATCTTCCCAGGCTTAGTCAGCTGCTCAGTTTGACAGGCGTTGACAGGGCAGCCTGTCTCCTGTCCTCCTGGCACAACCAGGCTTTTCATGCAGTCAAGCTCCCAGAGCACTAGCCAGTGAAAACTGTCACTAGAGAAATTGTCCCTTTTGTGCTCCCACTTCCAACTTATACCACCCCACCCCCTCAGCCCCCTCCCAAAGAAATTAATAGAAGACAAGAGAAGAGAGGGGATCAACGCGACTCAGGTGTGCAGCGCAGGTGAGCACAGGTGTGCAGAGGAGGGGGCAGTGTGGGCTGTGGCTGCATTCCCATACACTCACATACACAGCAAAAATGAATTCACACCCTCTCACCTGAGCCATATATTGCAGGTGGTCCTGGTGGGCCAGGGGGGCCAGGTGGGCCAGGAGGTCCAATTTTTCCATAACCTGGTAAGCCAGGTAGGCCAGGTAACCCTGGTGGTCCTCTGGGTCCAATAACCGAATCCCCTTTTGGTCCCTATTAGCAATAAAAAGCATTTCTTTGAATGTCTCCATTTTATTGCTGCAGGACCTTTGCCTCTGGTGGCAGCTTTTGCTGTGCTACCAAAGCAGTGTTTCAACAAGAGTCTGTGGGTAACTTTCTTTCAGGAAGCACAGGGGTTAGTTCAAATGAAAAATCTGCCCATACACTAAATTTAATAATGTAAGTCTCAGAAATCTTTCTGAAAGTTCTCCCATCCATTCCTGAGTGGCTGATACCTGCAAAACTCTCCTCAGTACTCTCAAGAGCCCTGGATCTCAACCTGCTCATTCCGAGACTGCTTGGTTCGGTGTTCTTACAAGAGCTTGCCTGAAGACTCATGGTGGGAAAGCTTTGACTCAAAGCATGTCTGCCCAGGGCGTACCTCTCACGACAAAGGCTATCTTCTCCCTGCTGTGATCAAACATCAAATCGTATCCTTTAAGTCCTCCAGCTGCTGGTCTTCCAGATCAAAAGCTCCACACCCTATGTGTCCAGTGGAGCACTGTGTCTTCAGCCTGAAGGAGGAGGTCTCTAACTGGCCTGTAGGTACTGAGCAGGCTTTGGACCCTGGACTAGGAGAGCTCAGTGCCTGGTGGATCTTAGCTGTGCCACCCAACCCTTTCTTGCTAGTGGAAGAGTTTCTAAACAGGGAGATGGCTGCCAGCATAGTGCCAGCGGCTTTCTGAAGGTGGGCTTGCCAAGTTACCACTTCGTGCTTGGCTGTCACCCACCCTACAATGACACTGCAGTTGTGCACTGCACACCTTCATTGCCAGGTCCCAGGATTAAACAAGTTCCCAAATCGTTTGTGCACTGGTTTCACGGCAGCTGTGTGGCAGTTACCAGAAGAGAAAATAACATGGTGGACAGTGGCTAAACTTTATGGGAATGATCTGAATGGATACACACTGGACTTGTCACTCATGGGTTTGGGTTATTGCAATAACAACTAGGATTATTTATTTAGATGGCAAATATTTTTCAGGTCATACTCTGTCTGACTCTGTGTCACCTGTGTTGGCCTTTATGGGGCTCCAAGTGGCAGGAGAAGTTCTGTTTGCTGCCTCAACCTGCAGGGCTGATGACAGCAGGCCTCGGCTCACTGGTGCAGCTGTACCAGACAGCTGGGCACACAGGGAGGTTGTCATGACAGCTTAATTCCATGCCGCATGCCTGTGTTTAGTGTCTTTCAAATGAGAGCCATGGATACCCACAGGTACTCCTGTTCTACAACCTGCATGACTTACAATTAACCCTGGTCTTCCAGGAGGTCCAGGAGGGCCTGTCAGAAAAAAACCTCCATTTGGTTCTCCTTTCTCTCCTTTCACACCAGTGACTCCATTGTCTCCTTTTTCGCCCTTTAAAGAGAATATAATTAAAACATTGATCTGAGGTGAGATCAGAACTCTAGCCACTGATCTTTTTAAGGCTATATCAAATCTCTGAGCCTCATAAAGAAAAGCATCTGCTTTAACTCATTTTAATATTAATTCCTTAGTGATAGGGAACAGAAAGGAATGCTTTCTCCATTGAGGCTGCAAGGCTCTCTCAGGGTAGGCACTTGGGCAGGCAACATTAGGTGGAGGCAGAGAAAATGCCTCTGTTGCCCTCTCCTGCTATTCTACCTAGCACAGCCTTGTTCTGTGCAGTAGCTGGAGACAAGCAGAAAGTTGGAGGAAACATAAAAGCTTGTCTGTCTGCTTTGCTCTACCACTGAGGAGAAAGCAAAGCAAGACTGACATAGAAAGGACAAGTACTTAAAGGTGCCAAGTGACAGGAGAGGAAACGGCCTCAAAGCGTGCCATGGGAGGGTTAGGTTGGACATGCAGAAAAAATTCTTTGCTGCTAGAGTGGTTAGGTATTGGAGCAGGCTGCCCAGGGAGGTGGTGGAGTCACCATCCCTGGAGGTGTTCCAGAAACATGTGGCACTTGGGGATGTAGTTTGGTGGTCGTGGTGGTGCTGGGTTGATGATTGAACTCGTTCTTAGAGGGTTTTTCTAGCCTCGATGATTCCGTGAGGCAAAATGAAGACTAACATGCACAGGATGAGAGAGAAGGGCAGGGATGGGTACCAGGAGGAGAGAAGAGACACCATACAAAGCTGCAGAGGCTCTGAACTGCATGTGTTCTGTCCTTCAGTGCTGGCTGTCCGTTACTTTGGAGAAGAACATGGTGGGTAAGCAGCATTTAAATGCTAGGGCACAGCACAGGAAGGACATGGAACTCTTGGAGTGGGTCCAGAGGAGGCCATGAAGATGCTCCGAGGGCTGCAGCAGCTCTGATATGAGGACAGGCTGAGAGAGTTGGGGCTCTGCAGCCTGGAGAAGAGAAGGCTTCCAGGAGACCTTGGAGTGGCCTTCCAGGATCTGAAAGGGGCTACAGGAAGGCTGGGGAGGGACTATTGACAAGATCTTGTAATGAGAGGACAAGGGGCAATGGGTTTGAACTGGCAGAGGGAAGATTTAGACTGGATGTTAGGAGGAAGTTGTTTGCAGTGAGGGTAGTGAGACACTGGCACAGGTTGCCCAGGGAGGTTGTGGCTGCTCCCTGCCTGGAGGTGTTCGAGGCCAGGCTGGAGGAGGCCTTGAGTGACCTGTGCTAGTGGGAGGTGTCCCTGCCTATGGCACGGGGTTGGAACTGAATGAGCTTTGAGGTCCCTTCCAACCTTACCATTCTATGATTCTGTGATTCATTATCCCTCTGCCAAATGAGCCACAGCATTGGCAGGTTCTTCCTCATGTTATTTTCTTCTTTGTGTCTCATGTTTCTTTTCCTTCTTTTTTTTTTTTTTGTCTATTTTGTTAGAACTTTCTGAGAAATAAACCTGTGAACAGAAGAGGCAAAAGGAAAAGCCAAAGTGGCAGGCAGCTGCAGAAAGCCAGCAGAGATGGGTACGTGTAGCTCCTCCTCTGACTTTTCTTCTTTTGAGTTTCTCAGTAAGCAGGTCTGCAAAGCTTTCTGTATGGCACTGTGCAGAGACGGAGGAGCAGGTGAAAGGAGTTCTGCGTAGCTAAAGCTGCAAAGCTACAGACGGCTCTGTAAGATCAAAGAAGCTGGATCAGCACTGCTGGGCATGCGTGAGGCACTTGTGCCAGTAACTTGGGTGCATTCAGCCAAGCGGAAACAAAGTCTGAAGATCAGACAGCACTAAGAGTCTTTCAAGGAAACTGATAGTCCTCTGCTTTTGGTGGCATCATAAATTGATGCATTCTGATTTAGATTTTCTACTACTGATAAGGAGCCTTGTTCACTGGAAAACTTCTTAAAATAGTATTGCATTGTTCTTCGTTTTGCCACTGGAAGCAGCCAGGAGAGAGACCAGGAAGAGACCAAAGAGATCAAGGTATGGGTATGCTTCCTTGTAAGAGAGGCCAGCAAAAGCATCCTCCATCGCTAACTTACTCTATTCAGTGTGCTTCAAAGACAAATAGCAGCACGCAGAAGCAATTTCCTCCCTCCCGCCAAGCGTCGGCTGCTGTTCAGTTGTTCCAGGAGCTCTTTAGCTAATGGATGTCTCTTACCTGAGCTTCATGGAAAGAAAAGCACTCACTTCTGGCAGGTCATTTATACCGACTTGCATTAGGCAATAGTGATTTATGACTCACTTTAGTGCCACCAGCAAGGTAAAAAGTCTCAGTAATAACATTTTTCGCAAGTAATCTTTGTGAACCACTGACATCTGCTATCTCTATGCATAGAATGAACTTGTCTGCGCAGCTGGGGTGTAAGAAACTAATATAGTTTGTACCTGCTGATGTGCTGTTTTGTCTAGTTCACTGTGTTGTGCTGGGTTAGGCTTAGGTAATAGTAAAGCACACCTTGAAAAAAGCTATTTGGAACTCAGACACAAATGGGATGTAATTACCTTTATGCTATTAACAAAGTGGCTGAAATATGATGGAGGCAGAGGTGGACCTGAAAAAACAAAGAAAATACAATGAAACACATAATTATCTGTAATTTTCTTTTTAAAATCACTGCTTTGAATATTACTGGGTTAGGAGTTTAAAGGAGGTATGTTTACAGTAACATTAACCTTTAAGTCCAGCAGACATTTTTTGTTTGGTTTCCTAATAAAGCAAGGCTTACAGGCTCTGTCCTGTGTGTCACTTATACCTTTGCCACTTTTGAATCTGAGTTTCAGACAAGCTTGGAAGAAGGCTTAATGGACAACAATTATCCATTTCCTGGAAACGTGGCAGCTGGGCAAGTGGTGGAGGAGAAGCATTCAAACGAAGCCCTTTGATGGAAACCGAGGTGAAAGCAAAGCTTTGCACGGGGAGTGGCCAGTCAGCAGCGTGGTATTTTCCACGCAAGCAGAGAACCACAACTGCTGAGGGCAGTTCAGAGTGTTACTGCTGCGCCGCTGAGCACAGACTCCTTGCTCCCCGGCATCGTTCTACCGCAAAACCCAACACCGGTAGCAATGGTTATACCACCCGTGCCAGTGGTGGGCAGCCAAAGCACACTTGGAAAAAAGACTTCTGCAGCTGCACGTGACAGCTTGATGCATCTTCTTCAAATGTATTCTGATTAATTTTTGAGGCCTTTGTGTTCAAGCCTATGCCCATCAGAATGGTGACCTCTGGAGATCATCTGGCCCAAAACCTGCTGCAGGTACACTTAGATCAGGTTGCCCAGCATCACAGTGTCCAGGAGGGTTTTGAAAGTTTCCAGAGAAGGAGGCCCCACGACATCTCTGTCAGCCTGACCCAGGGCTCCAGCACACTCAAAGTAAAAGGCTTTTTGTTAAGTACAAGCAAAACCTCCTGTGTTATAGTTTGTATGTGCTGCCCCTTGCCTGCTGGGCATCACTGAAAAGAGCCCAGCCCCCATCCTCATGACCTCCACCCTTTAGCTATCAATCTGCATTGGGGAGATCCTTCTCAGTCTTTTGTTTTCAGGCTAAAGACCCCAAACAAATGACTGTCTTGGACTCACGATGCAGAGCTGTATTACCCTGAAGTGGGAACTCATAGATTTTAGCCCAGTTGGCTCAAAAAGACAACAAAATGATATCTCAGGGACTGGACATGCTATCCTTCTAAGATCTCCAACCTCCCCTGACCTGCCAGCTACATTTCAGGATCTGCTTTTGTACAGTACACACTGGCAGTACCCATAAAGGTGCATCAGAGACATTGCTCTTCACAAGGCTTTCTGGTGGCATTATACCCTTTGTTGCTTTGTGTGTTAGTTCAGCAAGGAACTTAGGTGTAAGGCTACAGGCAGGTAAGGCTGCAGGGGGAGGTACCAAAGAGCTTTGCTGGGCTGCTTTCCTCCACAGGCTGTCGAGGACAATTAGAGGCAGCATACCTGGGGGTCCTGGAGCACCTCTGTCGCCCTTTTCTCCTTTTGAGCCTGCCGAACCCTGCAGTCCCCAGGAGTCTCTGCTTGCTTTAGCACCTGCCAGAGAACATCACACCTCCGTTAGAACCTGCAAGCTGCAGTGACCATCAAGCCCCCAAAAGTGCATGCACCCCTGTGGGGCATGAGGCTGCAGTCCTTGCTCTTGTCTCACTCTCCTGGTACGCACTGAATGGCTGCTCACTGCCGTCTCTTACCAGCTCCAACCTGTGCAAAGCGACCTTTCTCTGAGTCAAGCTTTCGCTCTCCCTGCCCTCTCCACCCAGCAGAGACCCTCTGGGAAAACCTGTCCTCACTGCATTTGTCAATTTCACCGGAGCAAGTACAGAAACAGCTTCTAAGTTATGGCTCTGCACTTGATACCACACCTTCTGCTACCTCCAGACCCCAAACCAAACCAATAAATTATAATATCTGCAACCGTTGGTGTAAAAAATGTTATTGTTTATTGCTTCTTCATGTCATAAAAGAATTACTAATGAAGAAAATGTTCTCTGAGAGCAGAGATGTTTTTAGAATAAGGTTCCATCCAGGTAAGATAAGGGCAGAATTGCACCCAAACACAGCTAGATAAACCTTCCATTTTTCCAGATACCATTCAACTTCCCTGGTAACCTTACCCTAGGAAACACCTGGGTAAAAAGATCCCTGCGTATTTAGACTTTTTAGGTCTGATTTCTCTCTTCGCTCTGCCCAATTAATTTCCAATCTCCTTGCGAATTCCATGTAAAATAACATTATTCTGCCACAGTAGCACCTTGCAGCCATTTCCTTCAGATGCCTTTGCAAGGCTAGGGTGAGGTGGTCCTGTTCTGAGTGATGAGCAGGAGGCCTGCTGAAATGCAGTGGCAAGCAGAGAGATTCAAGACACATCTCTTGAAGTAGTTTTCAGTGGTTCCCTGCCTGGGGTATCTTCGGCCTCTATGGCAAGTTGTGATCTGTGCCAGCAGTCAGCAGCTCACTAAGAACACCAGCTCTTCTCTAACCTGACCTGAGTACACATCTGAATTTCCCTGGGACAAGCAAAGAGGTAATATCTTGCTTAGTTACCCAGCCCGGGCTCCATGACATGCTGTCACTTTTAAATAAGTCTTTATTGGTAAGAAACCTGTGGTCTGCAAAATAGTTAAAGCATTTTTCCCACTCCTAGTTGTGTAGGGTGGCTACAAATAGAGATCATGAGATGGACCTCCTCCCTCTCAGAGGCCCCTGCTACAACAGAAGTTTCCCAGACACTTCCTCTCTGTCCTTCTCTTTTGTCTGCCAGCCACGAGAAGTGAAAGCTGCTGTACTCCTGTGGGCCTCCCGGTGACCTGTCTGCTGCCTCAAGTGGGCAGTTGGTTTTCCTCATGGTCAGCCCAACCCTAACCCTAATATTTTCCAGGCAAATTTCCAGTCCAGCTGTCAGCATTTTAGGTCATCTTAGAGATTCAAGAGCAACACAGAGCTTACACAAGCAGGCTCTGATTTTCTCTTCTTCAGGATATCTTCCTTCACCATCTACAATATTCTCTTGCCCCTTGTCCTGGTGGGATTACAAGCTCTTTTTAATTTTTTTTTTTTTTTTTTGTTTAATCAGAGAAGGGAAGTGGTTTTTACACCATCAGTCAAATACTGGAGAAATGAGACCACCTGGTTGCTTACACGGGTGTAGTATCAGGCGGGCCTCAGAATTTGCCTTTTAGCAGCATTGCCAGAGCAGAGACTAATGACTTGGCACAGTCATGTGTGATATCTCATCTCTGACAGGGGACTTTTAAGATTAGATCGTGTGTTGCACTGCTCAATTTACAAATCTTTGCCTCCCAAGTACAGATCCAGGCTCATTTCTTCCTTAACTACGTATCAAGAGTGGAATAAGCTAGCATCTTACAGTTTCACCACAAAAAGGAGAGAGCACTTCTTTCCCCCCC
>VWYK01036928.1:6388-32695 GCA_013399775.1 Semnornis frantzii | reverse complement strand
CCCCCCCCCCCCCGTAGACCCAGCCATGCAATAACCAACCAAGAAGAGCTTAACTAAGAGCTTACTGGAACCAAGGTACAAGAAAAGACTCACTCACCATAGACATCAGGAGCACCTTTGTTCCCAGGGTAGGCAGTGCCCACCTACAGACAAAGAAATCCATTACAAATGATCCAGGCACACCAAACAACAGCAGTGCCTTACTTGGTGTGGCCAAAAAGCCTGGAATGTGCCCATGCCATCACAGCGAAGACACTGCTCTGGGGTTGTCTACTGCTTGACAAGCCCCAAGCTCAGCCGATCAAGCTCTTCTCCTGCCCTCTGTAACATGCAACCTGCTTGCAGCAAGAAGGTCAGAACATGCTGGAACATGCCTCTCACTCTCCATGGACAGCTCTGAATTGACATTACTGCACTTTAAAGCAAGGTTTGGTTTCTGATGTAACACAGCAAGCTGTGCTTGTAAACCTTTCACCAGACCATTGCTATGCATACTGTCTGGTGGTGGCCGCTGAGCAGATGCATCGAGATCACAATCTGGAGGCAGAAGCTATTCTACTCTGTCCTGTTCGAACACCAGCCACCTGCAGCAGTGGGCACTCACCTCTGCTGCCTGTCTTCAAAGTGAGGACAGTGCAGAGATTAAATTGTGAGGCAGTGCTGGGAAACAGACAGGTGTCAGTACCAGCTAGTGCTGTTCCCGTGGACCCAAGCGAGTGTAAGAAAGAAACTAGCTTCCTAGCTTTTGGAAACCTTACTCACATGAGTAGCAGATCCATTAAGTTCAGTTCACATGAGGAAAACCTGTGGGGCTCAGTCTGCGGCTCACTACCGATTGTCATTTGTGAGGCAAGTGCCTCAGGCTTCTGAGCTGTAAACCTGGATGGAGTCGGCAGATTGCTCACAAACGCAGGGCAGATCTATCCAGCAGACTCAGCTGCAGGAAGAGCCGTTTTCAAGTACAGGTTTCTAGCACCTGTGCACACAGAAGTTGCTGCTATTATACACTGATTGTAACCCTTTATTATTGTCTGAATTTGAGCTAAAAGGGGTTTGCACCACTTGAATCGTTCTACAGAGGAGCACAGGAGAGCTGAGGTTGGAAGGTGCCTCTGGAGGTTGTCTAGCCCCAAGTGGGACCAAGGGCATCAGGCTGCTCAGGTTTTAGAATTGTGCTGGTTTGAGGGACGAATAGTGTGTGTGTGAAGCTCCTAATCCAGTGCGAGAGGCAAGACTCACTAGTCCCTGCATGACCTGTTCTTGGTATACAACAAAGTTATGTGGCAGGAAGGGGAAGAATTAAAGGAGGAACTCAAAGTG
Organism: Semnornis frantzii; assembly: GCA_013399775.1. Classification (NCBI taxonomy): domain Eukaryota; kingdom Metazoa; phylum Chordata; class Aves; order Piciformes; family Ramphastidae; genus Semnornis; species Semnornis frantzii. The sequence continues at coordinate 31,375 of VWYK01036928.1, read as the reverse complement.
GTGAAAAATACAGTGCCTGGTCATGGTCGGGCAAAGCACAGAAATGCCAAATTACCATGGAGTGATGCCTATCATTAACTAGCAAACAATCTATAAGCTAGGCTACATCCTTCTTCAGCAGTGAAGACAGGGTAGTGAGGAGTGTGAGTGCAGCCAGTATGGCGTTAAGTCAAGAGCCACTTCTCTGAAATGAGCGGAAAAGAACTGGGAAGGAAGTTGGAGGAAGGAGCAAAATACTGTTTTCAGCTGTGCTATCTAACGGCAAGGTAGAAGAGCCATGCCACAGAGCAGAGCTTTCAGGGAAGGCCTGTGTCTCTCAAAGACAGAATCCCTTCCAAGCACCTAACCCACAGCTTATCAGTGCAATATCGCCCCAGGGAAAGCACTTCTAGAGCTAAGCTGTGTTCACAGCTCATTGCAGGATGTAGTTTCCATCATCCGTTAAACCCAGATTGCATCAGGGTCTTCTGAAAACATAACCCCCACCTCTTTTCTTTTGGTACAGTATGTGAAATTGGGGGGTCCTTTGGCAATGTGGGGACTTAGTCATTCCCTTTGCAAAGCAGGAGCAGAACTTCGGCTGCTGTTCCTAAGCCAATGAATGTTTATATGTGACTGGACTGCACTTGCAGGTCAAACAGAGAACGTGGTCATTCTCTTCTGATGCCTCCTTCATGCCACAGTGAAATACACAGCGAGTCATGCTTTGGGGAGGGCAACAGGAAACAGGTAAAGGCAGAAAAACATGGAGGCAGTGTTCATATGCACATCTGAAAGAGTGTCTGTACAAACATTCATCTCCCCAAAGAAACTCGAACTATGGAGACACAGTCTTTGAAGGGCATTCCGAGTGTCAGGACAACCAAATAATCACAGTGCTTGAAGCAAAAGGTTTTAGTGTTTCTGGTTCTGTTACATATTTTCTGTATGGCTAATCTGGGATATCCAAACACTGCAAAATGTGGTATTTTGAAGACGAGGTGAAAGACTCCTCTTGTGCAAAGCAGAAGGCGGGAGCAGAATAGCTGCAAAGTCACCATGGGTTATGTGCTGCCACTGCCATGCACTTTGCCAAACAGACTTTCTGTGACTTACTGGCATTTTGCAGTGAGGTCTGGGAGAGACTGGCAGAACTGCCTGTTTAAAACAAGAAGGGAAGTTGTTTTAATGAACATAGGCATAGCAGAACTGCTAACATGGCAAATAGATCCAACAGCCATGAGAGGACAAGGCTGGAAACAAGAACCAGACCTCCCCAGCAGAAAGCTCAGCTTGCTGCCTGAAGTACACAAAGTCACACTATCAGGGAGCGGCAGGGGTTGGAAGGGACTTCTGGAGGTCATCTGGGCCAAGCCCCCTCCTCCTGCATGGTCACCTGGATCAGTTTGCACAGGAATGCAATATCCAGATTGGTTTTGAAAGTCTCCAGAGGAGGAAACTCCCCAACCTCTCTGAGCAGCCTGCTCCAGGGCTCTAGCACCCTCACAGAAGAGAATTTTCTCCTTAAATTCAAGAGAAAACTCCTGAGTTCTAGTTTGTGCCCATTGCCCCTCGTCCTGTCATTGTGTACCACTTGAAAGGGTCCAGTCCCACCCTCATGACCTCCACCCTTCAGCTGTTGACCTGCATTGAGAAGATCCCTCTCAGTCTGCTCTTTTCCAGGCTAGAGAGGTTCAGGTCTCAGCCTTGTGAGACATGTTCCCACTCCTGACAGGCGTGCAGTGTCCCACTCTGTGTCTGGGGGCACAACTCTCCCACGGCAGTGGCTGCAGCTAAGATATTTTTTCCCGTGGATACAAGCAAGGTGACTCACTGTAAACTCTGGCACCTGAAAGAAGCTTTGATGTCTCTCTTTGCAAGCTCTATCTGGTGCAGCGCACTTCTGCTACAGAGACAGACCAGCAACTGCTCCCCAACTGTACTTACTCCTTTGACATAGACTATACGTCCTGGAGGGCCAGGGGGCCCTGGAGGCCCAGGCAAACCAGGAAGACCCTGGGAAGAGAAAGAAGGAAGATGTTAGAGAGTTTTCCATATGTGAGACAACTGAGCCTACAGGAGGAAGGACAAAGGGGTCAGAGAGCCCATTTCACCAAGAGGATTTGTCTTAACCACCTGGAGGGGAGATGGAGCACAGGGGCCAACCTCTCAGGTGAGGTTTCATTCTCTCATTGGAGAACAAACTGCCTAAGACTGTTGTCTTCTGGGGGAAAAAACCACCAAACCACAACCCCCAAACTGGAAACCTCAAAGCACTAAACTTGGAAACTAAATCAATGGCAGTGGATCTCTTGCTGCAAGGGAAATGAGGCTTCTGAGACTGATCAGGGATTCTCCAGACTGCTGTGACATTTATTTCCACACCAGTCAGTTAGCCCCACGCTAATTAACACCTTCAGGTGCCCTGCTACTCTGGAGCTGTGACTGCCCTGTACCAAACCCATGCCAGCTCTTTACTGGGTCATTTAGAATGCCGGCTGCATGCCATGCTGATGCCTCACTCCACATCAGTGCAAGCTGCTGTGAGGCAATGTCTTGTTGGTGACAGAGATCCCTGAGCACCCCAGGAAGGACTGGAAGCCTGATGTGCTTCATCTACTTGCACTGGCTTGAGAAACTTTTGTTTGGCCAATATTTGGAAAATAAACCTTGACACCATTTGAAGACACGGAGGAACAGAAAGATCCACTTTGGTATTTTCTGCCGGTGGATAGTCATCTTTTCTGTAATTTTCTCCCAATTAGATGTAGAATCATAGAATCGTTGAGATAGGAGAAGAATCTAAGATCAAGTCCAGCTGCCAAGGCAACACCACTATGGCCACTCAACCACGCCCCAAAGTGCTGCATCCACAGACTTCTCAGTCCCCCTCAGAAATGGTGATTCCATCACCTCCCTGGGGTGCCTCTTCCAATGTCTGATACTCTTACACCACTAACGGTTATATTAATGACCTGGATGGGGAAGTCTTTGATGGACAGAAAGAATTTTCAACCCCTCTTTGAAGCAGGTATGCAACCAGTGACTCCTATCTAACTGCTACACCTGGGACACAAGTGTGCGTGTCTGCAAGAGCTGTCCAGCTAGGCCAGAAGTTGACTTGTCACTGGTTGTTACCAGAAAGGAAAAGTATCAGAAGCATTTAGTTATTTCTAGATCATTCCACATTCTGAGCTCCACCAGACTTCCCAAGGAATCCATATAAGTATGATTCAAGGTTTGAGTAAGACTTTTTCCCATCTGACTGCAGTGCCTAAGAACTCACACGGACCGCTTCGCCTCGGTCGCCTTTCACACCTCTCAGGCCGTTCAGTCCCGGGCGGCCCTGGAACAAGAAGACACAGTGCAGTGTGGGTCAGCACTGATAGCTCCTCTATCTTTGCTCCACTCGAGGGGACAATACTCACTGGACGTCCTGGGAAACCAAGCTCTCCTTTAGGTCCAGCAGGTCCTGTTGGACCCTGCACAAAAAAGAAAACGTGATTATGGAGAGCATATCAAACATATCTTTGACATGCATTTGATTACTTAAAGTAGGAGGCACAGCTTTATATTTCCATTAAAAAAAAACCACTCTGCTATCTTCAGACAATGCACAGGTGGCTCAAGGCCCAGACGGATGAACTCTTTGCTGGGTTAAAAACAGGCTGATGGCTGGGCCCAAGGAGTGGTGGGGAATGAAGTTAAATCCAGTTGGAAGCTGATCACCAGTGCCATTCCTCAGGGCTCAGTGCTGGGGCCACTTCTCTTTAACGTCTTTCTCAATGATCTGGATGAGGGGAGTGAGGCACCCTCAGCAAGTTTGCAGATGACACCAAACTGGGTGGCAGTGTTGATCTGCTGAAGGTAGGAAGACTGCAGAGGGACCTGGAGAGGCTGGCTTGATGGGCTGAGGTCAGTTATATGAGGTATAATAAGACCAAGTGCCAGGTCTTGCACTTGGGTCACAACAACCACATGAATGCTCCAGGCCTGGGGCAAAGCGGCTGGAAACTGCCCAGCAGAACAGGACCTGGGGATGCTAGTTGACAGCAGCTGAACATGAGCTGGGGTGTGCTCAGGTGGCCAAGAATCCTGGCCTGGATCAGCAATGATGTGGCCAGCAGGAGAAGGCATGGATTGTGCCCCTGTATTGGGCACTAGTAAGGCTGCACCTCAAATCCTGGGTTTGGTTTTGGGGCCCCTCACTCTGAGAAGGGCATTGAGGTGCGAAAGCAGGTCCAGAGAAGGGCAAGGAAGCTGTAGGAACTTTCAGAGATCATCTAGTCCAACCTCTCTCTCAAGGCAAGACAAAGTTCTGCCAAGGTCATACACTCAGCACCCTGTTCCACCCCCCACCATTCCCCTGGGCATCTGTTCCATGTTTAGCCACTTCCACTGAGAATTTCATTCTATCTAATTGGAATTTCCCTCGTCCGAGCTTGGGATTGCTGGCACTTGTCTTTTTCTTGTGCACCTTTGAGGAGGACCCGACTTTGCTCTACAAATGCCTTTCAGGCAGCATCAGAGAGCCATTAGACCTCCTCAAAGCCTTCTATCTTCAGGGTGAGCAAACCCAGTTCTCTCACAGGCAGTGCTGCAGCTGTTTAGTTGCAAGGACAGCTGACTGTTCAGGTAGCAATGGGTACATTTGTGCTACCAGAATTGCAATCTTGAATTGTCAGTGGCTTACAGCAGCACGCACCAAGCAGCCATCTTCTTTTCTGAAGGACACTGGCCACCCTGAAGCATGGACACTCCTTGTCTTCCACACTGAGCTTAACCAAACTATCTTTACATTTATTATTATCTGTTAGCCCAAGGCAAAATTTTAGAAGAAGGGAATCTGGCAACGTTTGGAAATGTCTTACCACTGGTCCCACCGGTCCTACCACTCCAGCTTCACCCTGTTGGGGACAAAGGGGCACAGAGCAGTGAGGAGGAGAACTGTCCCAGTATCTAGCAGAGGTGGCTGGCAGCAGGGCCACCGCCGTTCTGCAGGAATGCATCAGCTCACCTTCTCCCCTTTTCTTCCCAACAATCCAGATAAAGATCTGTCAGCTGCCAGGATAGCTCCTGGTTCTCCTTTGTCACCCTGCAATTAGCAAGCTTGTTAGAGTGTTTGCAAAGCAGCTCTGAGTGAATCACGCGAAGTCAAAACAGAATTGCTGCTGTCTGAAGCTTGACAGCTTAGTCGTGTTGTGATACCAAAAGCCAGGTGATTTCAGTGTGAGGAGGGTAAGCTTGGTTCTGTGAGGGAAAAGGGATCATCTTTCCTAAATTAAGGCACACTGAAATATTCTGCTGCCACAGTTCTCCCTGGGGCGAAAAAGTACCTATTTTGTAAAGAAGACTTTTAACTGCTCTGGGTGCAGTATGTGAATTGTTCTGTGTTCACAGGAGAGCTCTGCCAAGGGCAGACAGTCTGTTGGCATCTCGCTGGGTACCATAGGCTCAGGCAGTGGTCAGGATATCTTGCTGGAAATGTAAAATCGTGATAGAACACCATGTGTCCTGGTTTCCCTCTCAGGAAGGCATGAAGCACTTCTTCCACATACCTGGCATGATGCAGCCTCATTACCTGTAGTGAGGGCCAATTGCCAGCACTCAGATTGTGACCCTCTACGTTCCACTTCTCCAATCCCACAGAATAACAGCACCCTGGCCATGGGTTATCCTTCCCCGGTGTCTGCACATGGGTTTCACTCTGGATCTTTCAGCTGTGGCTTTCCACCTCCTATCTCAGGTAGCCTGGTGCAAGGCTTTCCCAAGATCTCTGCTGAAGAAAGCCTGGCTTGGCACCAATGCTTCCATCACTGAGTGCAGTGACAGCCCAGGTTACAGTACTCCCACTGAGCAGGCGGTGCCATGATTCAGTTCCTCTTGCAGGTTCTTCAACCTTTGGAGCCATCTTCCTGAGGGTACTTTAGGTTCTCCCTAACACTTGGCTCCACTGACACTGTCCTCTGTGATTTATGGACCTAAGATTGCACCAGAAGCATCTCATGATGCCTAAAGAAAGCAAAATGCTCCTGCATGTCTGTGCAGCTGCACTGTGCATCCCAGCTTCATCACTCTGGAGCATAACCTCGTGCTCATATTTCAGAAACTTCACTACCTCATTGCGGGTACAAAATAGAATGGCTCCAAAGTTTTGAGTTCTTTGTAGTGTGCACAGCAGGAGCAAAACAAAAAACCCTTCCCAAACAAGGAAACCCCACAACTCAAAGCAACCCCCCCAGCTGGTTTTAAAGTTGAGCTTGATCGTGTTATGCAGTCTGTGAAAAAAAACAGGACTCCTTGTGCCCAAAGGGGTTTGGTGTTTGCGGCCTGAGATGTTTCCTGCCGAGCAATGCTGCTCACCTACAAGCCCATTTCAAATCTTAATTAACCATTTCCAAGCCTTCCTGGTGCTTGTGAGTAAGGTCAGTTGCTTACAAAGATTAAGCGGAAAGTGAGAACTTTTCTTTCCCGTTTGTTACCACCAAGGTAGCAGCAACTTAGATGTTCCTCTGCCCTGCTTCCTGCAGGAGGATGAGCAGGGGGAGAGGAACAGAAACAGCTGCAACATTTGCAAACCAGCAGAGTCAGTCCTTAGCCACCTCTGGGCAGTGCCACAGAACACACACTCACTCGCAGAAATAGGGAGAGGATCTAATAATCTCCTGCAGTCTTACACTTCCTTTGGGAATGAAAAACTGCAGTTTTCATCCTGTAGGCAAGGCCCTCTGTGCCAAAAGGAGGAGAAAAAGATTAATCGCTTTAAAAAAAAAAAATAAAAAAAAAAATCGGTATTTCAGTGAGAATCCCAGAGGGACAGCACAGACAGAAGAGGCCATCTCATGCTTAAAGTTTGTGTAAACTGAGCTAAATGGAGAGTTTCAGCACTGGGCAGGCCTAAATGTGAGCTCTCAGAGATTTTCTTTGGCAATGTTCTGGTTTTGACTCAGTCAATTGCTAATGTAAATAAGTCCTTGCTGATCCCTGCTCCTGTAGAAAACAAGGTCACTGATAAGTCTAGCGTACCACACCACGGAGAGGTGGCACCTACAGGAAGAAGTGGGCAGGACAGGTGATCCTAAACTGACCAACAAGGGGTTCCATTCCATTCCATTCCATTCCATTCCATTCCATTCCATTCCATTCCATTCCATTCCATTCCATTCATGTCACATTCAGGAGAAAGCTGAGGGATCACCAGGGTCAAGCCTCTTCTTTAGTGGCCAGGGTCCGAGGAGGACTCCATCCCTTCTGCTTTCTATCACAACCCAGGCCTTTCTGAATCCACTTCAGAATCTAGCTCCTGAATCTAGATTGATCTGCCACTGACTCCAGCCTAGGATTTCCCCAGTGCCTGTGCTAGCATCAGTGGTGACAATGGTGATGGCATTGTCATCAGGGTTGAGTTTCATATTGGTTTGTAACTATTTATATCTATTTAATTTTGTTTTTATTATTTTCATTAAAGCTATTTTAGTTTTCTTTTGCAGTTGAGAAGTCTCTCTCCATTATCCCCCTTTTCTTCCCTCTTGAGAAGGGAGAGGGGCTCATAGAGAGCATCTGTCCTTCACCTAGGCGCCAGCCCAGCTCTAACCCTTTGCACATCCCAAGCCCTAGCACAATCAGAACTGTTAAACTCCCAATGTCCCCAAGTATTCATCACCCAACGAATTCTGCAGCATGTGCTTTTCCCTCTGCATTGTCTCTTACCTGTTGTCTTTTGGGTCCTTGGGATCCAGGCAACCCAGTGTCACCCTTCGGTCCCCGCAGGCCCTAAGCAGAACCAAGTCCATAAACCCCTGGTGAGATCGTCTGAGGATGTGGAGCTAGGCCACGTCACTAAGCATGAGTTTAAGCAGCTGGGAAACTTGCATCACTCTGCTTGCAAGCTGGGAGTTCCTGCAGAGACTGCAGTGGTAGATGAGTTACATAACTCCCTGACCTGAGCAGTGCCTGCTGCTTATCAGTGTAGGTGATGCACACATCACTGGGGGAAAACCCAAATGTTCGGAGGAGTGGAAACTCGGTCTAAGGTTCTCTAGTTCCTCTCTACTCCATTCTCTCTCCCTCCATGAGCATTCAGCCAGAATGAACTTCTGAAGCTATGTTTTTAGCAGTACTTAAAAAATACTTATCTGAAACAGAGATTCTATATTTGAACATGAGATAATCTCTGTGTTTGTTCTGTGAGGAGAGCATCCCACTTAGATCCTTTGTAAGTGCACTCAGAAGCTTTTTTTTTTCACACATCAAGAACTAAGTTCAAGTCTCTATGAATTCTGCATTACTGAAGAGATCAAGACCTGCATTTTCACATCTGTAGAAATTCCGTGAGGGACAGAGAGACTTCCTACATTTTGTCAGCTCTTTTTTCAAATAAAAAGTATTTTCCAGGAGATTTTATCCCAATTCTTTGATTTCCAATACACCCAGGACTTAGTAGAGAACTTTCTGTAGAATTCTGGGCAATTTGCCATTTTTCAGCTTTTTAAGCTTTCTTCTTAGATGCTTTCAGGCAACAGAAAAGGTTCTGAGACCATAGGCATGCATCTGAACTATGAAAAAATCACAAGGGGAAAGAATCCATCCCATGATATGAGATTGTCAGACACTGGGATCTTGTCTGTAAGGTGCCACACTGGGAAGCTGTTACAAAAAAGTTGTATGTTTCCTAAAGTGTGAAATAAAAAGTGGTACACCTCCTGGGGCTTCTCTGTGCTCTGCTGCGGTGACCAAAATCAGCCTGAAGAATAGTGCAACATCTACAGATGAGGAGAACTGGGAGGCCACTTGGCCCATTTGTTACTTCTGGCACAGATCTTTTCCTTAGGTGGTGATTTTTTTATCTGAACCAATGTCGTTTAGGTTTACACTACAGCACTGATTCTGAGATGAGCAGAGCCAGGAGCTGTGCACGCCAGAGGGCACCTCATCTGTGGCAGAGGGCAGGTCTACCACAGCTGCGCAGCCCATAAAGACCTACCTGTAAGAAAAATCAGTTGGGCCTTGTGTATATTCTGTAAAACACCATTTTTTAAAACATTACAATACAATGAACCTCATACTTAGGGGAAGCCTGGTAGGCCTGGCTTGCCACCTGGGCCCTGCAAGACACAGAAAAAGCCTCCTCTCACAAACAGGTGTTACAGACCTGCAGAGTGCACACGGTCCCTGCTTACAGTTAGTGACTCTTAGCTGATCTGAGCTATGTTGTTGTGGGAATCTGTCCTCTAGGGCCTGAATGGCAGCTGCCTTCAGGAACAGCTCACATGAGGGGGCCCATCCTGTCCTGGTATCCTGTCAAGCCCAGGGACTGGGGGAGCCACGTCTTTAGGAAACATCAGCATACTCATCCACAAGAGCTGTTGGAGTGTGAGCATAGCTGGATACAGCCTTGTGGTGTCATCCTACCATCTGACAAGTGCAGCAGAGGTGTGCTAGGCTAACAGATAAAGGTTAGAAGCAGTCTGGAGAAGAGCAGGCTGAGAATGGATCTTCCCAATGCATACAGACATTTAAAGGGTGACAAGGTGTCCCACGTTGGGAATTATAGGGTTAAGAAAGTCCTCTTGGGACTTGAAGGTTGTTATTCAATCCCACAATTCTGCTATCTCTTCATAAGCTCGCGGCAAGGCCAGCTTGTTCTCTTTTNTTTCTCCAATTCGTTTGAGAGCTCTACTCTGTCGGCTTTTTAAACCCACGACACAAGGGGCAGTGGGCACAAACTAAAATCCACCAGGTTTCACTGGAAGTTAAAGAGAAACTTCTTTGGTGCTGGAGACCCAGAGCAGGCTGCCAAGAAAGGTTGTGGAGTCCCCTTCTCTGGAGTGACTCTAAGTCTACCTTGGAGGGAGACATTGCAGGGTTTGAATTGGTCCTTTCCAACCCATACCATCCTGTGATACTTAGAAGGAGACTCTGAAGACAGAGGACATACGAAGATCTGCTAAAGCAGCACATACTCACCAGAGGCCCAAGTAGTCCTTCGATTGTGGACAAGTTGAAAATTCCATCTGTATGGTTGAGTAGCAGCTAAAAGTGTGGTTAAGGAAGTGATTATTTAAATAGCAAACTGATTGCACATTTTATAAATGTATAGACTGTCTGTAACATCCCTTTACAAAACAAATTTGTTAATTCGTTCCCTTTTCAGAACAAATCCATTTGAAACAGAGAGGTTTTTGGTTTAAAGAGTAGGCAGGACCTGAACATCAGCAGCAGAGCTGCCAGTTTGTTCACAGCTTCTGCCTCTTCTCTGCAAGATGAGTTGTGGAGCCTTCAATGCCTGACAAGTATGCTTACCTCAGGTATTGCTATGACTGGTCCTGGGGGTCCTGGGGGACCAGGTAGTCCCACAATACTCTTCCCATCCTGTCCTGGTTCACCCTGTTTCAAAAGCATTGCAAATGGAAACCCTGTTTACTGAGCACTACGTTTCACACAGGTGTCTCAGGAAGGATTAAAACCACTAAAACTCACCTGAGGTCCTGGGTCACCCTTCTCCCCTTTTGGACCCTGCAAATGATTAAAAATAACAAGAAAAAGTGATTTAAAAGGTTAAAATGGTGAGAATGTGCTTCTTCTGGCTTCACCAAAAGCACACAGTGAAATATAGATGCAGATGGATCAGTCCCCGATGAGACCTGCTGGTTTCAACTCAAACCTTTGATAGTTTTTGCCAATCGATTTCCTAACTAAACTTTATCTGGAAGGGCAGATCCAGGGTAGGTAAGATGTTCTCCTGTAAACACCACACCCAGATACACTCTCATTTCTAACTGCATCTGTATTTTACTGATCAAAAGTGAGAGGGCCAAGATCTTCTTTCATCTGAGGATGGAGAGGCAGGTTGATGATTTTTAAACAGCACTATAGTCGCTCCACTTACAGCACATGCGTGTGTTTGAAGCACATCTGTCACACCAACCACAACAGCTACTACAGCACAGAGCAAAGCACTTGCATGCATAATAATTAAGACAATAACACACAGGCTCAGATAGACCAAGGAGAGGAGTTAAACTGTCCTGTAGCCATGTGTTGGCTTGCACTGTCACACCGACAGTAGCAGCACTCAGACTACACACAGCAGATGGGATCTATGGCAAGCAGAGCTCTGCTAGGGTGCTGTGGCTTTTTTGGTGTTTTTTTTTTGTTTGTTTGTTTGTTTTTGTTTTTGTTTTTTTGTTTTTTGTTTGTTTTTTTTTTAATGGCTGTGATTATATTCTTGTAAATACTCAGCAAATAGCAGATTCACCATTGCACAACTGGGGTCAGGTCCTTCCTTTTGAGGACTAGGGTGGGAGACAGTGGGCCACAGGTCAGCTCGAGTGCTTTTATGCAACTTTATGTGAGACTGAACATTACTCAGATCTTCATTTTGCTCCTCCACTAGCTGTCAGTGTATTGACTCTCAACAGAAAATCTGCTGATGCTCTGCTTTTCTTGTTTAACCAAACACTTGCTGTGTTTCTGTGTCCCTCTTTCCCTTGCCTCCATGGTGCCAATGCATGTTTCACTTTCAGGTAGTGCTTTCTGTCCACTTTACATAACACACCATCACTTCTGACAGCTGCATATTTTCAGTGGGGTTACCAGGTACCTTCTGCAGCTCAAACTGTTCTTTTGGCAAGCACGAGTGCCAGCAAACCCCATGCCATTTGGTTTCTGCACATAGCTGATCACAGACGCTATCAAGTGTTAACAGGAATGCTTTGCAGGAACAGGCTTGCAGCAACAAACAAATTGCCAACAAAAAGGTAATTTTGCCCTAACTAACTGGCAGACCACAGTGCTGCCTTAGCAGATGGCTGGTTGGGCATCCAAAAGATCAGCTAGAACTATCATGCTTGTTAACAGCAGTCTTCCTCTCAGGGAAATGGTAATCGTGCTGATCCAGTCAAGACACTGCTGGCAGTCGGAGCTGGGATCCTTCTGTGTGTGCCCACAGGAGTGGGGATTTCCACTTTTCACTCCTGCTCATCTGCTAACTTTACACCTCTGAGACTTAGGTATCAGAAGTGGCAGTCTGCTCCGAAGTAGCTACCTGCAGGGAAGCTCTTTGGAGGCATAATGGAGCAAAGCTGCCTTCTACTTAAAATGCTGTGAATGGGGGAGAGTGGACGTCTCTGAAACTGGATCCTCAAGGGTCACAGAAAGTGACTGAGAGGCAGAGAGAGGTCGTTATCATGGGCTAAAGCTCAGGCCAGACTCAGAATGAAGTGGCTTACCAGTAGCACTTTTCTCATTCTGAGACAAGTACACTTTCATTCAAGGGAGACTGGGCCAGCCTTGTTGGTGTGACTAAGGGAATGCAGTGGAGCGTTTGCATGCTCAGGCTGCGCGCTGGCCCTTGCTAGCAACTGCAGTGGTGGCAACTAAGAACTCGTGAACTGCTGGAGAGACTTCTTCGTCCACTGAAACTGCTGACACAGTGAGGCCATTAACCAGTGGTGTATGCAGTACAGTATTATCTAGTCAGGCATCAGACATCAGAACCTGTCTAACAAGCATTAGTAGTCACCTCTGTACTTAAAGTGCTCAAAGTGCCTCTAAAGAAAGTACACCAGGGATAGTGTAGATACAAGGAGACGCCTGTGGGTAAACTGCAGGGAATTTGTCAGCGCCTCCTTACAAAGATGCTAATGTGGCAGCCCTGGTTCTTGAACCTGAGGGTTCTCCCTTTGCCCCCTGTCCTGCAAAGCCAATTTCTGCTCAAAAAAGATCATCTAAATGAGCACTTCAAGCGAGCTGTGAAACTGGGCTTGAAGTGGCCAGTCCACTGTTTCAGAGTGGTGAGAGTCTACTGTTTCAGAGTGGTGAGGGCACTATTTCAGAAGGCAAAGAAGCAGCATCTGCCATTTGAATTTTGAAAGAACTTTTGACTCCTGCATGGAACAAGCCATGAGGTCAGAAAGGTCCAACACCTGTCTCTGCATTTACACGTTACAGAAGTGACACGGCCAAATGGGACTTGTGGTCTCAAGAATGACAGCACAGGAATAGTCCTAGCCTGAGTGGAACCTGCAGCTTGATTTGAAAGATACTGTCAGGTCTTCACGTGTTCTTAGATCACTGCTTTCAGTTACTTATGTCTCCAGGTGGTCATGAGTATTTTGGTGGTGACGCTGCCTCTTCTCTGAGGGAAGTGGATACATAACTACAACAAATCCCGTAACAGCAAAATACCTCAAATCCCGAGCTGTAGCTTGGTCCAGGGGGCCCAGGGGGGCCAGGGGGTCCTCGTGGTCCAGGTTTCCCAGGAGATCCAGCAGCACCAGCTTCTCCTTTGGGTCCTACTGATCCAGTGACTCCAGCATCACCCTAAAACAAAAGCTCAGTCTAATGGTGTACCCAACATGAGTGAGTAGATTCAATTAAGTAGAATCCTAGAATGGTTTGGGTTGGAAGGGGCCTTAAAGATCCTGCCATGGGCAGGGACATCTTCCACTGGACCAGGCTACTAAAAACCTCATCCAACCTGACCTTGAACATTTCTAGGGAGGAAGCACCCCTCTGAGCATGTTCACAGTGCTCCTCTGTCCTGCTCTGACAGGTCCATGTCTTCCTTATGCTGGGGGCCCCAGAGCTGAACACAGTTCTCCAGAATGGGTCTCAGGAGAGCCACGCAAAGGAAGAAAATTACCTCCATCCCCCCCAGACACACTCGTTGGAGAAGAGTTTTGGCTGAATGAGAAGCCGAGGTTGCTGACTTCATTAGGTTGCACAACAATAAGCTTTGAGACTTGCCGTGCCCCTTCAGCACTGGGCTGTGTTACAGAGACATTGCTGCCCTGCACAGAGGCTGTCTGCCTTACCTTTGGACCAACAGAACCAGGGAGGCCTTGATCACCCTGGAAGGGAAAACCAAGCCCAGTTAGTTACAGCAAGACAGTTAGACAGACAACAAACAGATTGGTGGCACTTTTGCCTACTCAAAGCAGCCACAAGTTTCCGCGCTGCTTTGTTTGGTGTTGCAATGCCCTCTACACCAAATGTTAGACCTCTTATTCTAAAAGAAAACAATCTCTGCTCAGGAGTAGAAACAACAAGTGGAGAGCTCTGGTTTGGTGTGCAGACAGGATGGGATCTTGGATTTCAGTTCAAGATTTTAAAGGTCTGAAGCACACAGAATTAAGTACTGCAAGTCACATCCTCATGCTTCTGAACTTCAATGTCAAAATCCCGTAGGACACAATGGAAGCAGAAGCTGATCCCACACAAGCTGTACAAATCATGGAACAACTTTGGTTGGAAGAAACTCTCAAGATCACCCAATCCAACTATTAACTCAGCCAGGTTACCAACAACTCTCAGCACCACGTCTACACCTATTTTGAATGCCTCCAGGGATGGTGAGTGCACCACTGCTCTGGGTGGCCTGTGCCAGGGCTTTACAACCCTTTCAGGGAAGAAATTCCTATCAGATGCATAAGATGATTGAAGTGACTATGTAGGGCAGCAAGACTCTGCTAAGCAGCATTGTTATAATCCAGATACGCAAACAAGTGTGGAGGGGTCTGGGGATGTGAAATTTCTCTTTGGCTTTCTCAGGAAGGCAAAGGATGAACGAGAAAGAGTGGGCTAGATAAAGGCAGTCAGAAGTAATTACTTAGGCAGGCAAGACAGGAATCCTGTCTTTCTGCCAGGCACTCATACAAGGATAACTCCAGCACAGCAGCAAAACAGCAGAGGTGGAAGCACAAAGGCAAGGATCTAAACTGCTTGTTAGAACTCAGGTTTGGAAAGAGCTGACGAGCATTAGGATGCTGCAGAAGATCATTCTTCTCAATGTTCTGGCACAGAAAAAACAGGAACAACTGCCACTAGGAAAAAGATTATGGGGAAAGCCAAACAAGGACAGAACAAAGTCACAGGCCAGTTCTGAAGAGCCAGAGTGGTAGCAGAGCTGCACAAAACCTGCATGTTCAAGTGTAGTGAATTTGGAAGCTTTCTGAAAGGAAAGCCCAACTGTTACTGTGAAGACATCCAAACACCTGCTTTTAAACCTGTCTCCCTGAAGGAAGGCTAACGTGAGACCACAGAGACTTGAGGACATCCAGGGATATAAAAGCAGAGTGTTCAGTCCAGGGCACTGTTCCCAACAGGTGATGTGCTGACTAACAAAAATCTAAGGCTCCTCTGCAGCAGTCAAGCCAGTAGACTTACTAGACCTCGCTTAAAGAGTTGTGTTGTATCTTTGAGCTGCTGGCATGCCTTTGTCTCTTTGTTTTCCAGATTAAATGGCTTGAGCTCCTTCAGCTTTTCCTCAACAGTCATGTACTCAAGGCCCCAGGCCATCTCTCTAGCTCTGTGCTGCACCATCTCCGTCTTCTGCATGACCTTCTTGAAGTGGGGTACACAAAACCCATCCTGGCTGCAGTAACTTAGGGAAACTCAAAAGAGTGGCAGTCTTGCCATAGGCAGGTTTTAGTTCTATGACAATGGCAACACCAGGAAGTCTCTCTGGTGGATGCTGATCATTTAGATGTCATCTGCTCTTTTTTTTGTCTACATGTTCCCTACTCCTCCCCGTTTGTTGGCCACAGTGCTCCATTGATTATGCATGAAGCCAGCTGGTGCAGCAATCCAACAGAAAACTCAGTAACCAACCCTTGGAATGCTGCAATGTCTCACCAAGGGGTGAGTGAAAGCTGGGACTGTCAGGAGGGTGTGGGTGGGACACTACGGCAGCAGTGCAGTCGTCAGCAGTTAAGACTAGCATGGGCTGCTGCAGAAGCATACAAAAATGATGAGTCAGTGGTCCCCAGAATCTAAACGGAAGCAACTCCAGTTGCCTTGGTGTGCTCTACACGTGCCAGGGAGAGTGCCTTCTTCAGGGAACAGGCAGCAGTCTGTGCCAGTCTGGACTAGGGTAAGCCCACTCATGGTTGGATTCCAACTGATTGCTCGCAGCTCATACTGCATCTTGGGTATTGCATGGTGCAGAAAAGGAAATTGTACCCAGTAGGGGATTCTGGCTTTCTGGAGAAGTGTTCTAATAAGTCATTAGCAACAGGATTCAGTTAAAAAACACTGAAGCCAGACAGCACTGTGTCTATGAAGCAAGTGGGAGCAAGGCAAACACTTAACTCACCTTCTCCCCCTTCCGTCCTGGTGGGCCGACCACTCCATCCAGGCCAGGGGGACCTTGAGGACCCTGTAGATGACAGCAAATTCAAAGCAAGTTTCACTTGAGAGTCCCCTTCTTAGCACGTGCATGCAACTCTTTCGGACCATGGACTAATCTGTAGCACTAGGCCAACATTTTCTTGTCTGCTGAGAGTTTGCTTTTGTATCAAAACCATATTTAAATATGTTTCGATAGAAAGCTGTGTCAAAGAGTCACAACATAATTAAAGCCATCATAAACCAGCACAACATAAACACAATGTTAGCATGTAAAATAATGGTGCTACTCAGGCAGGTTTTGGATAACACTACTGCAGTAGTGTTACTAAGCAAAAATTTGTGATGCTTACACTTTCTTGTAGCATAAATCTTATCTAGTCCTGAGAACAACTGCTACCAGCAGATGGTTGATAGGCAACCAGGGAACCATGATAATGGATACTGTTCCAGAGAGGATTCACAGAGCTGATCAATGCAATTTTTTTTTCTTCAACAAAAAAAGCCCTTATGTTACAGAGGACTTATTAACAAATAGGAAATACTTGAACTTGTAGCAACCTGTTTTACAGTAGGACTGCATTTCACATGTCCACAGGAGTGTATCTACTTAGCTAAAGAAAAAGGGAGTTCCTGAAAAGAAAATTCAATTTATGCTAAAAATTTCCTGCAGAGTGTGAAAGTTAAAATAACCCTTACCTTTGTTCAACGTGGGCAAATGCACCCTTAATTTTTCTCTATTCTGGCCCAGCACCAAACACACATCCTGCTGTGCAGTAACGTGCTTGGACTAAGCAAGTATTCATTGGATTTTATGTTTTGGTAAGAAGTGTGCAGGAAACACAAGCTCTTCGGTTAAAACTC
This sequence comes from Semnornis frantzii, assembly GCA_013399775.1. Lineage (NCBI taxonomy): Eukaryota > Metazoa > Chordata > Aves > Piciformes > Ramphastidae > Semnornis > Semnornis frantzii. The sequence continues at coordinate 14,404 of VWYK01036928.1, read as the reverse complement.
TTCGGTATTATTAAGAATTATGCAGACTGCAAGCCTTAGAACTCAGTGTTGTAGGACAGAAATAGCGTTAATGATGTGCACAAATGGTTACTCACTTTGGGACCTGGTTCCCCAGAAGCTCCATCTTTCCCTGGTGACCCAGGAGGTCCTACACCTGAACTGGGTGCTGGCTCTCCCGGAAGGCCAGGCAGTCCTGGGGGTCCTGGTGGCCCAGGAAGACCCTAGATAAATCAGATGTGGTGTTAGAAATGGCCCTAGCCAGGTGCATACCTGGAGCAGGAAAAGATGATAAGGACTATTCAGGTTCATAGAACTCAGCTTGGGTTCCTGCTTCATTAAGAATCAATTTTAGTTTCACAGATACACTCCTTGCACAGGGTCACACCGACCTCCTCCATCACTGCTCTCTGAATTGTACCTCCTCACAGTACGCAAAAGCAAGCAGGAAGTTAAAGAACCAAAAACTTCTGTGCCAGGTCTCTGTCACCCAGTGAAGACCTTCAAGCCAGTCCAGTGATAGCCCCAGAGCTCTGCAGCTTCAGCAACATGGAATTCGGGGATCACTGAACAGAGGGAAGTTGTGCTGCAGAAAGTGAGAGCTTGACTTATGACCAAAACCTGACTGTGCTTTGTGCAGTAAGAGAGCTCTGCCCTGCGTGGATGTGAGCAGGTCTGTGTACAGCGAAGGAAGCCAAGGGGCTCTGTTACTTTGGAATGAGCAGCAGGTTTACAAGTCTTTCCTCTCCTGTGTAAGCCTGTCCTCCGACTGCCTGCATTGGCAGGCACACAGGGACACTCTGCAATTCTGGGGCTTGCACTGTAGGGCAAGGACTTCAATTCCGATCTGATTGGGCAACAGAGCCTTCTTCAGGGAACCATTCCAAGCACTTCCCTGTCTCATTAACCACAGAGGACATCTAAAGAGGCTAGTCTCCTAAATTAGGCAAGCGAACTAACTTCCACCTCATGGCCATGTGGGGGTAAAGCATTCAGCCCTTTGGAGGAAAAAGAAATAAAAATCGGTATGTACTTACTCTTAAAATCTCAGTCTCTCCATCAATGTCTCCAGAACCTGATTCTTCAGGTTCCAATTTACTCTGAAATTAGGAAAAAATAATTTTTAGACACTGCTTCTGAAGACAACAGAACAAAACATCGCTTGCCAGTTACTGCAAACACAGTGAGAGCCAAAATGTCTGCAGGAGACTGGTGAAGTACAGGAAGAGATGACGAAAACATTTCAGTCACGTTCCAGGGCCTCCACATCACCTCATGTTGTGGTCCCTCCCCACAGCAGCTCTGTAGGACATGCAGGTGCTCCCTGACCATTCAGGAGCAGCATCCCAGAGAAGGGTGAGCTTGGGAAAGTTACCTGCCAGCATTAACAACCTGACAGGGTGCACATCTATAACAAGCCATTGGTCTCTAGAACGTGGCTCTGTTCAAAAGCCAAACCATGAGGTTCCTACAACTGGAACCCAAAGAGGCATTTCTTAAAGGAAAGCATTTCCTGAGATATTTTGTCACAAAAGCAGTTTGGTTCTATTGCCACAATCTGGTTGCACTCTATAGGACAAGCCCTTGCAGCTTCGAACCATCTCCTCATATTACGGATCTTGGAGTGCAAACTACAGTCAGCACACATACAAACAAATCATCCTTTCAAACCCCTAAAGAAAAGGAAGTCTTCTCCGTGGAAAATCTGCCGCGATTTGTCTGCACAGCCTACACAGCAAGGTGAGATGAAGTCTGTCTCAGCAGCAGGGAGGAACGAGCAGTTCAGATTTATTACGCCCTTCTGAGGATGAGTTTATCTCTTGTACTCCCACAGGGCACCGCTTTTGTGCTGGAGAGCTCCCACAGGAGCTGACTTTTGAAACGGTGAGCCCCAGGCATTGGTGCAAATTGCAGCACTCAGGCACTTCAGCCAGGCAGTTACCTGCATTTCTGCCCCGGTGTTTTAGAGACCCTGTTCTCTGTGACACGCAGGCTACGCTCCCAGGAGAAGCCTCCTGTTTATTTCCAGATTCCTCTACGGCATGCCCAGCTCACTGGCACAGAGCTCCAAATACTCACTGATCCTCTGGAAGGTGCGGATGGTCCTGCGGGTCCTGGTAGCCCGGGGGGTCCTGGCAGTCCGGGGGGTCCTGGCAGTCCCTCCCCAGGATCACCCTAAAGCAGGAATGAAGATAAACCAGCAAGGATTTAATGACATAACTGCAGAGCAGGTTGCTTCAGCAGTAGCTGCAGTCTGTGTGGATTTCCAGTCAGAAGGCACTGGGACAGGCTGCCCAGGGACTCACCTCAGGACTCAATAAGTAAATAGCTTCATTTTATTGCCACTATCTGTGTTGGTTGTTTTTTTTCCCCCCACTCTCAGCATGTTATAATTATTCTCCTATGTGCTGACCTTTATCTCTTGTCAAAACAATGAAGAGCCCTGTTCATAATCAGTACCATGTCTTCTCTGGCTTTCTTGTCTCATCTCAGCTTTTGCTGAGGCTGGTTTGAAGTGCTGCTGCTGCTGCTCAAGAGAAAAGCTCAGCCTTAGCCTGCCCACCACCAACACTTCCACCTAGCACAGACTCCAACCCACCCATCCTGACAGCACACAGCTGCAAGGTGTCACCTTCCTACCCGGCACTGGGGGACAGAGCAGGCTGGTGGCACTGAGCTTCTCCAGAGACAGAGACTGCAAGCCAGCCTCTGCCGATCTCTGCCTTATCCTGGCAGTTTGTTATCTGGGGGTCACAAACACTTTAATCATGTTTTCTAAATGCATGTATTTGGTCAGGTAGCAGCAAATGCTGCACTTTACCTGCCTCTTGGTCACTTGCCCTTTATGCCTGAGAATTCATTAGATAAATGCATTCATTAAATTCTTTGTTCCCTGTGGCTTTGTCAAACGGTTTCTATAGTGATACTTCAGTGACAGTGACAGAGAATGTGCCTAATTAATTTTGGGCTACTTTCTCTGCCTGCCAGCATGCTCATTTACAGATACTCCTCATTCATTTTAACATAGTCTTTGCTTTTCCCAGAAATTATTTTATCAGGCCCAGTCAATATTCTGTGCATGTTTTCATGCAGTTCCTTCCACTTGGTGTGTACCACAAGGTAGGTAAATCCACACCCCACCCCCCCCAGCTTCCACAGTGGGATCACAGTAACACCTTGGAAGCCCACTTGTCCCTGTTTCCAAGGAGCATCACAGGACAGTACCTCTGCACTCAACGAGGACTGCAGTGAAAAAGTGGCAACCACCTCCCCAGACTACTGATGTGCAGCACCCTAATCATTCCCAGCTTTCCATTTTCCATGCAAAGAAACAGACAGGCAGGTGGGTCCAGCTGCTATTCCTCAGATTTAAATAATATGCTGAAAAAGTGCTGATTGTCTTTGAAGAGCACAACTGGCTTGAATGTGTGGTGTGCATAGATCAGTTCTCGAAGCTCTGCTTGCTCTGTCAACATAACAGCACCCAAAGAGTGGCTGTCAGTGGCTCCATGTCCCAGTGGAGGCCAGTGACAAGGGGTTGCTGGTTACTAACAGGACACAAACCTTTTCACCTTTCAAGCCTGCTTTTCCTTTCAGTCCTGGCAATCCCTGAAGTCCATTTTTACCCTGAAAGGAAATAAATGTTTTAATTAGACATTACCTTTTATACAACTCAACAGGCTGCACACTTAACAGCAGAGACTGTATCTGAGCTTCTAACTCTTGGTTAGTGCAGTGGGAGGAAGCTCTCGTGGAATGCTAAGGGTTTGCTCCTAAGTGCATTGCTGGGCAGCGATTCACACAGGATGCATTTGCAATCTAACAGCAGCTCCTTCTAGGATGCCATACTGGGAACCAGAGCCCAACCCCAGCTCACTGCAGCCTCCTCTCAGGGAGCTGTAGGGACCAATGAGGTCTGCCCTCAGCCTCCTCTTTCCCACACTAAACAACCCCAGTTCCCTCAACTGCTCCTCACTAGACCTGTTCTCCAGACCCTTCGCCACCTTCTCCGGATCTGCTCCAGCCCCTCAGTGTTTGGTTCCTTCTAGTGAGGAACCAAGAGCTGAACCCAATGCTCAGGGTGTGGCCTCACCACTGCTGAGTCCAGGGGAACAATCACTTCCCTACTCCTGCTGGTCACACTATTCCTAATCCAGGCCAGGATGCTGCTAGCCTTCCTGGCCACCTGGGTACACTTGTCCCTTCATCAACATCATTGATATAGATGTTAACCAGAACTGGTCCCAAAACTGAGCCCTGGGGAACAGGCCACCAGCTGAATTTAGCAAATCGTCTGCCCTCCCAAGCCATGAGCAGAGAGCTTCTCCAGGAGGATGCTGTGGAGGAAAGAGTCAAACGCTTTGCTAAATTGTTCCTTCTTGGATGCTTACATGAGACAGCCTGACCAAGGCTTTTGGAAGGTATCTCTAAGAGGTGAATGACATGCAGACAGTGCCTGTGCAGAGTGCTTCTGGAAGATGTGCTGGCTTAGAGAGGAGCTGGGTGTGCTTGGAAACAACATTTGTTCTTGTGACTGCTCTGACTCAGACATGAGTAATACAAGGACCCTGAGCAACTGACTTGCCTCAGCACTGAGCCTTTATAAGGCCATCTAGGAGTTCATCCCCTTGTCTTCTAGCTGTGAGAAGCACCTAAAGCTCCTGTGTTCCCCTGCTCTCAGGACAGAAAGATAAGGCATATGACAAACCATTGTACAGACCTCCTGGCTGCTTGCTTCTTGCAAAACACTAGCACCAGAGCCTTCTTCTCTTAGGATTTCCTGTGTGACAGTGGTAGGCTCACTGTTGCCTTGTCCAGTTTCTGTGACAACTGGATCTAAATGAAATTATCAGTTATTAATGACAGACAGAGCAAAAGAAAACCCTCCCTGGAGTATTTAGCAGAGACTGATGCTGCAAGTTCTGTGAAAAATTTGGAAAATGCTTAGATTATGAGCAAAATACACTCCAAAACTTGGCATGAGTCACTGTCTAATGCAGAAAATGTTAAAAGGAAAGGAAAAGAGGGCATGCTGGTTTGAGGTTAATTGGAGTATTTTAATAGAGAAAATTATAATACGGGCTGTGAAAGGAAAACAATGGTGATGTCTACTTCACTCATAGGCTTGCTGAAATGGATAAAACTAAAAACATAAACATAGATAAGCTAATCGGGCTTGTTGTCTCTCAGGCTGTCTAGCAGCTTCTGGCTTCTCCTTTCTGCTGATAAATCTCACTAACCACTTTTCTTCTAACCCCCCTGGCTGATCCTCCAAAATTCACCTTGCACATGAGGCAAACCTTGGGGTAAGGTATAGGGGTGGGGAGAAGGTGGAAGGGTGGTTGGGAGCCCGTCCTGGGGTCTCTGATTTCTGGGAGGGGAGTTGTGTTTCAGTTTTACCTTGTATATTTCTGTAAATATTCCTGTATGTTGTGTATATCTCTGCTTGNGGTCATTTTACAAGTGTGTGTGTGTGGGGGGGGGGGCACGGAACTCCCAAACCATCACAGAGGGGAAAGTGAAATTCTAAGATAAACATTTGTATTAAGGACAGGTAAGTTTAAAACACACACCACTGTTCTGTGGCTGGAGCTCCCACGCTGGAGGTGGGTAAATGCTCTCTGCATGTTGGCAGCGACTGAGAGGGTGGAGCCAGACAGGTGGCCCTGCCTGCTGCCACTTGTCTTTGCTGCTGTTAACCACTTGCAGCTTCAAACCCCAAACGTTTGGTGTGCCAGCTCTTGTCTAACACACAAGGTGTCCAACACAATAAGGTTTTCCATTCCTGGTAGCACCCGAAAACATGACAGGAGCTGACAGACTCAGACCCAGAGAACACAAATGACCCAAATCCCTCTCCTAAAAAAGAAGAAGCAGTGCCACATTCCGTAAGTTTACCTGCTCCAGAAGTTTCCTCTGAGCTGTGACTTCCTGAGAAATTGTTTTCTTCCAAATAAGACAATATAGTTGGAGGGGCTCCCACTGGCTCAGCCAACGTGTCTCCAAGCTAAAAACCCCACCAAACCCCAAGAAACTGTTTTCATAAAAGGCTTATCATATTCTCAAGCACAAGGCAGTAGATTACATTCCCCAGGTAAGTGCAGTAAGCAGAAGCACCACACCTGTGAGGCCAAACAGAAAGCCAGAGCTTTCCCACTTCGTATCTTGCCAGCATCTGTCCTTGCTCATATGCTACCCTCAAAAACATTAACTGTGGTTACTATTCTAAAAACCACATGTGCACCCATTTTCCTTTACAATCTTTTAACTCCTTCCACCTTCCAGTTAATTGCTCCTCCTCGCAAGCGCACTCCCAGGTGCCTCTCACCCACACTAGTCCCACACTAATCTGGTCCAGCTCCCGACAGAAACTACTGCACTGCACTTCCACTCCATTCATCTGGGCCAAGTGACCTACATTTGACCAGTCCACAGAAAGGCCCACAGAAAGGGAAGTGCAGGTCTAAGAGCCTACAGCTGGCTGGGACTCACCTTCACCATTCTGGCTGCAGGTGAGCAAGAGCTGGTATCTGATGTCAGCTGCATGGAGAGGTGTCAAGAGCCTACTCCTTCCTGACCAGTCCCTGACTCAACTATACCCCTAAGCACTATGTCTACAAGACTCTTAAATACCTCCAAGGTTGGGGGACTCCACCACTGCCCTGGGCAGCCTCTTCCAGTGCCTGATAATTCTTTCAGTAAGGAAATTCTTCTTAATTTATCCAATCTCAACTTCCCTTGGTGCAACTTCAGGCCATTTCCTCTTGCCCAATCACTCATTACCTGGTTGAACAAGCTGGCCCCCACATGAAAAACTAGTGACGAAATGCAGAGCTCACTACCTAAAAAAAGCACTGCTAAACCAGAAATGTAAAGCAAATAAAGCAAATAAATGTACCTTTATGGGAACGTGAGAAGGTCCAAGGACTTCCTGTGTCTTGTAAGTACCTTCATGGCTGCCATTGCCACTGATGTCCCCAGAAGCCTGTGTAAAATCCAGGCAGGACAGCATAGAAGCCAGGCACAGCCTGCATGATCTCTAAAGAGCTGGCTACTCGGTGCAGAAAGCTTTTCTTGCTTGGTTGGTGAAGCCTCAGTATTGTTGTGGTGTTAACTCATTTCTGTACTCGCAGCATTTAATGAAAATGACTCCAGAAAAAGGGAAGTCGCACATCACATTCTCAAAGGTGTTACCCACAAAAGAAAATTAAGCTATTTGAAGAAGTAAATACAATTGCAGGGGCTGAGTAGTCAGGAAAACCAAACCAAACCCAAAGAGCCCTCTCTCAGATAGTTTTAAGTATGATAGTGTGTTCCCTGTGTTTCCAGGAGGAAATGCTACATGGAGACTTGTGAAAAATGTCTAATAGCAAAGGGCTTTGAACTCTCTGAGGCACTGAGCATAAAAAAGGAAGTGTTTATAAGAATACTCACAGAAGGGTCATCATCTTCACAATGATCTTCAGTAGGCTTTGGGTCGGATTTGATTGTCAAATGCTGAATTGAGCCCTATGTGAAACAAAAAACCAGTTTGAGCAAGCGGCACTTTAAGCAGCACGTGGGAGTGGGAACGAAACAAAGCAGCAAAAAGGAAAACCACAGAGTTTGTTCTGATTTTCTTGGGAAGTGATCTGAAGCATAACATTTAATGTTAATAACCAGTTCAAACATGTAAATATTTCCTTACATTTTCCTTTTGCAAAATGCAGAAAAAATTGCAGCTGCCAGAGTACAACTGCCATGTCCCAAGGACAACACAACTGCCAGACTGTGCTGTAAGAGCCCCAACTGGGGGATCTGCTCCCAGGACACACGAGGCACTGCCTGTTGGTTTGTTTTTCTAGCTGAGAAGAGCATTGCAGCTCCAAAAATGGCATGTGAGAACTCCCAAAAGTGGAGACAAAGGATGAGAAGGAAACAACAATAAGTGGTGAAGTGGTTGGGGAAAAACAACTCACAGCTTTGAAAAGCAGAAAGAAAGGAGATGGCTTTCTCAGAGCAGGTTTCCTCTTTTTTTTT
>VWYK01036927.1:0-22481 GCA_013399775.1 Semnornis frantzii | reverse complement strand
TTCTTTTGTTTTTAGGGAGTTTATTTTTAGGGGTTGGTTGTGGTTTTGGCGGTTTTGATTTCTTCTTTTCAGTTTGTGTTCTACCTATAAATTTCCTTATGTCTTGTGAAAGCAGTGGCTGAACTAGGATGCTGATCAACCAAACCCTGCCATATTACTTTGTGCAGTCAAATTCTGTTTAAATCTCACTGTTACAGAAGGAAAGACTTAAGTGAGTAATTAGTTGAACAAAAATTGAATGCTGCCTTCAGTTCTGAGCTCCCCAATTCAAGAAGGATGAGGAAATAACTGGAGAGAGTCCAGCAGAGAGCTGCTAAGATGTTGGGGGGCTGGAACATCAACCTTGCAAAGACTGGCTGAGAGCTAGGGCTGTTTAGCCTGAAGAAGGAGGGATTGAGGGGGGAATGTCATTAATGCTGATCAATAGCTATAGGGGGAGTGTCAGGAGGATGGGGCCTGACTCTTCTCAGTGGTAGAGAAGAGGTGTGGTGAGGAGCAGGGAACTGGGATTGCTTAGTCTGGAGAAGAGAAGCTTGAGAGGCAACCTTCTGGCTCCCTGTGATTCCTTGAAATGAGGCTGGAGCAAGATGGGTGCTGGTCTTTTCCTACTAGCTAGTCACAGGCTGAGAGGAAATGGCCTCAAAATGCACCAAGGGAGGTATAGGTTGGAGATGAAAAGAAACTTACTGACTGAATCTCCTCAAAGACTGGAGTAGACTCCCCAGGGAGGTGATCAAATTGCTGTCACTAGAGGTATTTCAAAGCCAGAGATGTGTGCTGAGGGCTAAGATTGAGCACCAATCTTGGTAGAGTTGGAGAAGGGTTGGACGACTTCATTTTAGGTTTTTTTCCAACTGAAATGATTCTATGATGCTAATTTGTTAAGAAATGCTGTAAGTGATTTGACTGGTTCCTAAATGGCTTTCATCTTTCCAGAAGGACTGTTTTTGTACACTCTGCTCATCCTGATCTGAAAAGCCATTAAGTGAGGTTATGAAAGGACACAAGCTGAATGGAATGCCTTGCTTCCTCTAGATGCAGAGCAATGCATTATTTATTTGCATGGAGACTTAAGGCTATTGCATCATGACTCTTCAAAACCACTGCATTACTTATGAGTCTCCAGAAGACTGTGGAAGCCTCACCTCTGTGCCCAGGTTTGCCTGTCCTTGAGAAGGGATATTCTTACTAGCACCTGCAAAAGGGATGCAGGATTCAACAGGGGGAACAAAACTAAAAACAAATGCCAAAAGAAAGACAATAACAAACCCACACAACCCACTCACAAACATAAAAAACACAAACTACTGCCACAACCTCCAGCCAATCAACCTAGCAACCACTCAAACACCATCAACCACCCACCCAAAAACCTCAACAACCAAACAAGCCCCACCAAAACCAGAAACCAAAGAAAGCATAACCTCCTAGAACACCTCTGCCTCACTTCTGCCCTGAATGGGATCCCCAACTCTCAAGCCACTGTGCAGTCTGTTAAATTGCCTCAGTATCCTTTCGAGATTTGCAATCTAAACCCAAGAAGAAGGGGCTGAGGAAGTCAGAATCCCTCTTGACCTCTTGATTCCAAAGCTTCATGTGCTCTCAAATTCTAAAGGCATGTCTATGTCTTTAGACTCAGTGGTGACTGCTTCAGAAAGGGCAGCAAAACTCATGTCTCTAGTTCTTGTTTAATCAGCTTGAAAAACCTGCTTCAATACATGCATGTTGAAAGTGTACACATTGGTGTAGAACAGGCAAAAAAGGGCAGCCTGGAATGGAAAGGATGAGTGGTTTGAAGCTGAGGGAGAGCAGGGTTAGACTGGATCTTAGGAAGAAGTTCTTCAGTACAGGGGTGGTGAGACTCTGGAACAGGCTGCCCAGGGAGGCTGTGGGTGCCTCTTCCCTGTAAGAGTTCAAGGCCAGAGTGTATGAGGCCTTGAGCAACCAAGTGTAGTTGAGAGGCATCTCTACCCATGACAGGGAGGTTGTGTAGCTCCTCTCTGAGGTCCCTTCCATACGAAGCTGTTGTATGATTGGAATGTTCAAAGCCATCCCAAAGCTGTAATAAATGTAATGCTGACCTGATGTATAAAGGTGGAAGATCTAATAGTTAGAAAATGTTTAAGATAGCATTTATTTAAGGAAAACCTCCTACAAACATGTAAGTAGTCCTGTGCCACTTCTCTCTAGGTGAACCTGCTCCTGCAGGGAGGTTGGAATAGATCACCATCAGAGACACCTTTCAATCCCTACTGTTTGATGAAGACTGATTTAGAGTGCCTATGTGGGAGACATGCTTTGCAGTGAGGGCAGTGAGACACTGGAGCAGGTTCTCAGGGAGGTTGTGGATACTCCCTCCCTTGAAGTGTTCAAGGCCAGGTTGGATGTGACCTTGAGCAACCTGAGGTAGTAGGAGGTCTCTGCCTATGGCAGGGGGGTTGGGAACTAGATGGTCTTTAAGTTCTTCTCCAACCAAACCTTCTATGGATCTATGGAATTAGGATAAAACGAAGAAGATAGGAGCCACAGAAGTGTATTGCAGTAGAGCTGGGGTGTGTGTCTGTATATATTGTAGTACTTAAATATTAGATTTACTCCTTTTTTATGAGTGTGGGCAGGCACAGATGGAAGGAGCTCTATTTAGAGAACAGAAGAGGAGTTTGTGGCAGTGTCTGAAGAATTTACCTGCCCTCCTACCTTCTCCACGTGTAGGGTTTTGTTCCATACAAAACATTGACTACTGCTTTCTGCTGTAATGTGCAGAGTAGTGAGGTTGTGTAACCAGTACTGAGGACTACTTAAGTGTTCCACTCTGCATTGTAGTAGGTCAGCTAGGGGAAGGAAGAGCACTTAAACATGCTTAAAAATCCTTTTTTTTTTAGTTTTAAACCTTACTTGTTGCTGTTTCTGAATCTCACCGAGGATGAATATTTGTACTTAAAGCATGGGACTCAGGTGTTGGAGTGACTTCATACAGAGCTAGGATGGGTTAGGGAATAAAGCAAATATTTTACTACTCCTGTCTCAGCTGTAGGCAGAATATTAAATCTTAATATTAATCATTGCAGAAAATAGACTAAGTATTTTTCCTCCTCCTGATCTACCTCCTTTGCTGTCTCTGTTTTGCTTGGGGCTGTCAGAGCATCACAACGTGGGCAAGGGAGTTGGATGCTGTGGTGACTTCAGGCACACTTGATCAGAGAGGATCTTGGACCAGGGACTTTTGACACAGTTAATCTAGTTTCTAGGTGTTGAGTAGTCAGATATACTCAGAGGATGCAGAAGGCAAGCTGGGAGAACAGTGTTCTGCGTAAAACATATCTGAACATGTTTCAGGACTTTTTGTCATGGAAGTTGGTGCTTTCTACACACAGTAGTAGAATTGTGGTGATACAAGAGGCTTTAAGTGAGTATCTCTGGAATAGATGCAGAGTACTTTAGCTTTGCCAGTTTTCTGCATTCTCCACCCCAGAAATAAATGCCACTGCTTGAAACCTTCCTTAATTATCTCTGTACATAGAGGTGATGTTTGTTCTTGGGGCTAGGCTTGGTATTGTTTGGGTAGAAGACAAATGCAGCAAGCACATGGATTAATAATGCTAACACTGTTTAAAAAACAGGTAGAAATGGAAGGGGAAAGGTTAGTGGGTTTTTAAGTTCAGATCGCTAGCATGTAAGAGTGACAAAGCTTGTGGTGTATGAGGGATGAATAGGAGATGAGTTACAGGCAGAAGGGGCTGACAGACTGAGGGGAGGGGGAAGATGATGCATGTCTTCAGTTCAACAAAACTTTGTATCCACTTGTCTGGAGTTCGGTGACAGTGAGGGTGGTGAGATATTGGAACAGGTTGCCCAGGGAGACTGCAAATGCCTCATCCCTGGAGGTGTTCAAGGCTAGGCTGGATGAGGCCTTGAGCAGCTGAGTTTAGCTGGTCTCTGAGGTTACTTCCAACACAAATTATTCTGTCATCTGAAGAAAATGAATTTGTACTGAAGTCTTCCTACACTCTGTGGAGTGATGAACAAGAAATGTGGTATGACCCAGAAACTTGACTTCTGTGGTGTTGGTTTTTTTTCCTAAATCCTGGGAGGGTTCAAGACCAGAGGTCTTGGGCAACCAAGTGTAGTTGAGAGGTATCTCTGCCCGTGGCAGGGGGGTTGAGTAGATGATCTTTGAGGTCCCTTCCATGTTTCCTTCTGAGGTCTCTTCCATACTCAGCTGGTGTTGAAAGGGGTCTGCCTTGCACATCATTTTAGTACAGATGTTCAGGAACCTGCTTATTGCCCCTTACCAAAGAGTCAGCAGGTGTGGTTCTCTTGACTGAAGAAGCTAAGCACCATCTAGCTTGCCTGTCCAGAAGAACCATTACCTTAGGATAAAAGAGACATCCCTTTTTATGGAGACTATGTGAGTAACTTGTTTTGTGGAGCTGCTCAGTCAGCTGTCCTGGCAGAGTAAGGGGACAGCAAATGAGTGGGCAGAGGGAGCCTACAAACAAGACTTGCTGTGGTGGCCAAAAATTGGACACTGCAGCATAGAGACATAGGAAGATGAGGAAAGCAGTTTTTAAGAGTCTTATGACAGAGCTGCCACCTGAATGCAGAGTTAAAACATTTCAGAACCTTAATTGCCTCAATTCATGTAAACACAAGCCCATGCCACCTTGACAAAGTTACTGCTGCCCTTGGGCTGCCCTGGCAGTTCACCCACAACAGTTGTCAAACTGTGGGCTTCTTCCCAGAGAGATGCTTTCATCTCCTCCCTTTCCAATGGCTGCAGGTCTCTGATGCTTCCCTTAAGTAGGTGAGCTTTGGAACCAGGTCAAGTTGCCAAGAGGTATTTTAGAGATTTTGAATCTTTGTTTAATCATAGGCTGTTCAGCCCTTTTCTTCTGGGTTGCCTGTAGCAGCATGAGTTTCCCTAGGGACTCAGTGGGAGTGAAGGGACCTGAGTTTCCCTAGGGACCTGAGTGCAGGGTGAAGGCAGGTCAGAAGCTTCTGGATTTACTTAGCTAATGAAAGTGTTCCTCCACCTATGGGGGTTTGCTGACTAACTTGTTGGGGCAGAGATCCGCAAACATCTCCAAAGAACTCTGTTTAACCTGGACAAGAGAAGGCTGAGAGAGGGTCTTATCTATGCCTACAAATATCTGAGGGGTGGCTGTCAGGAGGATGGAACCAGGCTCTTTCAGTGATAGGATGAGGGGCAATAGATGTCAACTTGATGACATGAAGTTTCATCATGAGGAAAAACTTTCTCACTGTGAGGGTGACAGAGCTCTGGAGCAGGCTACCCAGAATGGTTGTGGAGTCTCCTTCTCTGGAGACTTCCAAAATCTGCCTGGACAGGTTCCTGTGTGACCTGTCCTAGATGATCTTGCTGTGGCAGGGGCGTTGGACTGATGATCTATAGAGGTCCCTTTCAAAGTCTAACATTCTTTGATCTTTCCAAGGTGTCTTAGCCACCTCTTGTTCACCTGAATGATCACAGAATGATAGAAGTTGGAAGGGACCTCCCAGAGGTTGAGTCCATCTCCCCTTCCAAAGCAGGATCCTGTAGGGTAGTCTGCACAGGGATGCATCCAGGAAGGTTTTGCAAGTCTCCAGAGAAGGAGACTCCACAACCCCCACGGGCAGCCTGCTCCAGGGCTCCATCACCCTCAAGGTAAAGATGTCTCTCCTGAGGTTGAAGTGAAACCTTCTGTGTTCAAGTTTGCATCCATTGTTCCTTGTCTTATAACTGTGTACCACCAAAAAGAGATTGGCCCAATCCACTTGACACCCACCCCTCACACATTTATAGACATCGACTCCTCTCAGCCTTCTCTTCTCCAGCCTCGGGGCTGTCAGTCTCTCTCTGCAGAGGAGATGCTCAAGTCCTCCAGTCATCCTTGTGGCTTACTGTTGGACTCTCTCCAGCAGATCCCTGTCTCTCTTGAACTTGGAACCCAAAACTGGCACAGTACTGCAGGTGTGGTCTGAGCAGGGCAGAGCAGAGGGGGAGGAGGTTTGATCTGCTGAGGTTTGCTGTCACGCAAGAGGGGCTAAACTGCTATCTGTGATTAGAGGAAATGACTTAGTAGGTAACTCGTAATTCTGAAGTTGTAGACACAAGTGTGATAATGGCTTCTGTCATGAGTTTCTGTGGTTACTGCTTGAACGTTTTGCTGATGACTGTCACTCATCTGGAGGCTGCTTACAGCTCACTTGGATGCTGGGTGACTCGGCACCTAATGCAAACAGGCTTACTGTTTTTCCTTCTCCAATGCATTGCTGAAATGGGAAGCCAGTGAAAAATGATCTACCTGTAAGTAAACATTCTGTTTCTGGGGGAGCAGGTAAGAAAGAGTGTGGTAATAGCCTTAAGGAGTCCTGCTTTAGCAGGAGGTAGTGCTGCCTGGGGCTTCAAGCCAAGATGAATTACTCGTGCAGCTTGTGATTTATTGAACTCTGTGGTCTTCCAGAATGATCCAAATTGCAGTTACATCATGAATGGTTTTGGCACCTGTTTTTCCTTGGAAACAGCAGCTCACCTTAATGTTTCCACCAATGAGTGTTTCTTCTGAGCTGCAAACCCCTGTTGTGTGAGCAGTTAAGAGGCTAAAATAAATGCTGGCTTCTGCTGCACACTTTACAGCCATCCTGACATTTAACTGAGGAGGTTGCAAGGTTCATTAGGAGGAGAAGCTCATTATGCAACTGGATTCTAACTTCTCTCCTTCCTAGAGTGCACAGCAGAAGCTGGCATTGCTATTTCATGTGAAACAATTATATCATCTCACATGGTACACTGAGTGAGATTTTTCTGCTGAAATAATCAAATGAAAGTTTGCTGTCAAATGATGGAGCCTGCTTATTTTCTTCTGGTAAAAGCCATCATTAGTTCATAAAATGGGTTCTTAAATGTAATAGAAACCAAAATCAACTAATTTTTCTTTGAAGGCAGAAAGTCTGTCAGTATTCAAATTGTAGAGGCCTTTTGGATGGCTCTAGGAATAAGGACAGATGCATCTGCTCTGCTGAGCCCCCACCTTCAACACTGCCTCCAGTTCTGGTGTCCCCAGCATCAGAAGGACACAGAGCTGTTAGAGTCCAGAGGAGGCCACAAAGATGATGCGAGGGCTGGAGCACCTCTGCTATGAAGACAGGGTGATGGAGCTGGGGGTGCTCAGCATGGAGGAAAAAAAGCCTCAAGGGGGACCTTAGAGCTTCCTTCCAGTGCATGAAGGGATCCTACAGGAAGGCTGCAGCGGGACTTTTCCTGAGGGTGTTTAGAGGCAGGAGAAGAGGGAATGGTTTGAAGCTGGGGGAGGAGCAGGGTTAGACTGGATCTTAGAAAGAAGCTCTTCAGTATGAGAGTGGTGAGACTCTGGAACAGGTTGCTCAGGGAACCTGTGGATGCCTCCTCCCTGTTTGTGTTGAAGGGCAGGTTGGATGAAGCCTTGAGCAGCTGAGTTCAGTTGAGAGGTGTCCCTGCCTATGGCACAGGAGGCTGCAGTTAGATGCTCTCTGAGTTACCTTCCAACCTAAGTGTTCCTGTGGTGTTTTGTGTTGTTGTGTTAGCTGAATGTGCTTAGCAGCTAAGTCACTGTGCCATCTGATGTATATTCTTTGTCACTGGGTAGCATCAAGACAAAGCTCTTTGGAGGACAAAGAACTGTGTAAAAACCCAGAGTTGAGGTTGTATCACATTAGACCTTTCACATTAAACTATGAGAGAGTGAGCATACAACTCTTTGCACGATACTCTCAAAATACTGAAGTGCTCTTTGGATTTTTATATTTCTGCCTAAAAATCAGACCCCTGTCTCCTGCCTGGAGAAGTGTTCCCTTTATTTCTGACGTTCTAGCATTGATTTCCAGGTATTGTTGGACACAAGAGCTGTGCATTTCCCCATAACTGACACCAGAGCTGCAGCTCTTATTTGTTGAGATTTGTGGCTCTGTAGTGACATTTCTGGTCCTTACAATCCATTATTGATCCCAATGAGGGAGTTGTCAGGGGAAGCACACGAAAATCTTTACATCCTCCTTTAGCTGTCTGTCTTGGCAATATTTATCCCAAAAAGATTATTTCTGGGAGAATTGAGGGAAGGAAATGGTGTTCATGATTTGAGCTTCCTTTTTTTTTTCTTTGGTCTGGTTTGGATTTTGGGGTGGTTTTGTTTTTTTTGTTAGTTGGCTTGCTTTTCATTGTTATTGTTGGGGGCTTTGTGTGTCTGTTTTTTGTTCCTTTTATTAAATGATTTAGTGAATTAGCAAATAAAGGGAGATGAAAAATAATTTTTGAGCTCTGGATAGTCAAAAGAAAAGGTACAGAGAACTATAGCATGGCTTGGGTTGGAAGGGACCTCCAAATGTCACCTAGTCCAACCCCTCTGTGCTCAGCAGGGGTATCTTCCCCTAGATCAGGTCACTCAGAGCCCTGTCAGTCTTGACCTTGAACATCCATCTCCAGGGCTGGGGCCTCAACTGCC
The DNA here is from genome assembly GCA_013399775.1 of Semnornis frantzii. Lineage (NCBI taxonomy): Eukaryota > Metazoa > Chordata > Aves > Piciformes > Ramphastidae > Semnornis > Semnornis frantzii. The sequence goes on along the minus strand of VWYK01036927.1, from coordinate 14,004 downwards.
TCTCTAGGCAACGTGTCCCAATGTTCCACCACCCTCATGGTGCAAAACTTGTTCTTAACTCCAATCTAAATCTCTCATTCCAAGCCATTGCCTCTCATCCTGTCACTGCAAGCCTCTGGAAGCAGTTCTTCTGCAACCTTCTTGTAGCTCCATTTAGCTACTGGAAGGCTACTAAAAGGTGTCCCTGAAACCTTCTCTTTTCCAGGCTGAACAACCCCAACTACCTCAGCCTGTCTTTGTAGCAGAGGTGTTCCAGTACTCTGGTCATCTTCATGACCACCTCTGGACCCACTCCATCAGGTCCATGTCCTTCCTATATTGAGGTCTCTACAACTGTACACTGTAGACCAAATGAGGTCTTATCAAAGCAGAGCAAAGTGGCAGCATCACATCTCTTGATGTGGTTCTACCACTTCATCAAATCACTGCTCTCCCTCTGTAATCAGTCAGAGGAAGGGTAACAGCAGACACTGCTTTCATATACTTGTGAACAGGGGCAGAGTCCCTCAGGATAAGATACTGATTGAAGGGGCAGAGTCCTTCAGGGCAAAATATTGATTGAAATTGAGCAATCCTTGATATCAATCTGGGCTGGGGATGATGAGATGGAGAGCAGCCCTGCAGAAAAGGACTGGGGGTTGCTGGTGGGTGAAAAGGTGGATGTGAGCCAGCAATGGGCACTTGCAGCCCAGAAACCCAGTGGCAGTCTGGGCTGGATCCAAAGCAGCATGGCCAGCAGATGGAAGGAGGGGATTCTGCCCCTCAGCTCTGCTTTGGGGAGACCTCACTTGGAGCACTGTGCTCAGCTCTTCCTCTAACCCACTTCAGCTACCGGCAGGATGAGCTGCTGCTGGGTTTTGCCCTTTGGTTTTTTTGATGAATTGAGAAGTAGGTCTGCTTTTGGGAGGAGCATATCCCTGGTGAAGTTTTGAAAAACCTTAGGACTCCAATGGAGTTGTTTTATTTAGCTGCATTATCATAAAAGAGTTGCAGACTTGCAGTTCAGTTTGTCACCACAGGCAAGCTTTGTGAAACACTTCTGCTCGGAGCTAGTAGCAACTAAACTAGTTGGGTTTTGGTGTGCTCTGAAAAAAAAATAGAATCAATCAACTTTTTGATGCTGCTTCTTATTAATGATTTTTTTTGAAAGCTCTTTTTGTATGCAGAAAGTGGATAAGGGGGAGAGGAATCCTCATATAACCTTTGCTACGTGAAAAAACCTTAGACCTCAAACCAAGTCTAAGCAGCAAAATCCACACAGAAAAGCTGACTTGTGAGAAATGTTTCTTATTCCATTAAGCATCCTGTGGCCATTTACAAAGAAAGTGCTTAAATGGTTTTCCAAAAATCCACTTCCCATTAATCTTGCCAGAAACCCAAGTGCATTATTACTTGGGGAGTTTAAACTGGGGCAGTGCTGCAGTGCATACAAATTCCAAATAAAGGCCACACACAGGAGATAAATGAATTGGGGGGGAAAAAAAAAACCAGCCCAACCTGGAGTTGGAGTTTGCAGGAAATTTGATGGCTGCATGACCAGCTAAGATAGTAATAGGGGAAAAAAAAAAGTATGGAAGTGTTTCTCTGAGCCATCTACAACCATGCAACTGTGTGTTTCCTTTCTACCAGGGGATTCTGAGTATTGAATTCCATGTTCTAGGCTGTGATGTCTAATTTAAGATTGGCTTTGTTAGGCCAGAGCAGAAATGTTTCTAGCTTGAATGTGCTTGTTTCCTATAGGACTTGCCAAGCATAAGGGAAAATGGAAGTGTGTGATAAAGCTTCCTGGGGTCTCATGATTCCTTGCTCAGGGAAGGGCATCTTGAAGCACAAACTGGTCTCTGAGACCTCACCTGCAGTGCTATGTCCAGCTATAGGGACCTCCAACACAAGAGGGACATGGACCTGCTGCAGTGGCTCCAGAGGAGAGCTGCAAAGATAATCATAGGGCTGGAGAGCCTCTGCCTTGAAGACAGGTTGAGAGCGTTGGGGCTCTTCAGGAGAAGAAAAGGCTTCAGGGAGAACTTAGAGCTCCATTTCAGTATCTGAGGGGACCTACAGGAAAACTGGGGAGGGACTGTTCAGAAGGGCCTGTGGTGGCAGGGCAAGGGGCAATGGTTTGAAGGTGGAGCAGGGGAGATTCAGGTTGGACAGCAGAAGGAAGTTCTGCACAATGCGAGCGGTGAAACACTGGAACAGACTATTCAGGGATGGGGTTGAAGCCCTGTTCCTGAAGGCATTCAAGATTAGCCTTGTGTGTCCCTCATCAGCCTGATGTAGTCAGAGGTGTCCCTGCTGAGTGCAGGGGGCTTGTATGACCTTTGAGGATCTCTTCCAACCCAATGCAATTGACAAATTGTTTTTAAGCATGTCTATTAACTTTTAAATCTATGAATATTTCCATACCATTTCTTGATGTCATCTGAACATTCTGGAACCTTATAATCCTCTACATGACTGGAAGATTTCCAAACTATATATTGGTAGTGTCAGGTTGTTGGTTGAACTTCATCTTGGACTTCCTTTCCAGCCTAAATGATTTCATGATTTGATTGTTTTGTATTCATCTGTCTTCTTGAAAACTGAAGACCTAAAGCAATAAATCAAAAGATGAACTCTGTGTCTTTCAAGAACAAAGCAAGAAAGACAAAAACCATAGGGAAGCTTTATTCTGGCAGCCCTAAGTAGATTGTATCTACTGTAGAGAATTACAAGGTTTTGTTACCTCACTTAGAACCCAACACAATAATGAAGACTAATTCCATGGAGCATTCTGCAAGCTCTGTATGCTGTCACCTTTAGTGATTGAAGCTGTGCAACCGGAAGAGTAGATAGGAGTGAGGTAGGGACTGGATGAGATAGCAGTGGAGGAAAGAATGCAAAGTGCTGCAAACACAATTAGCAGTCAAGTTTTTGAAGGTGTTAGCTGATTTAACAGCTGGTTCTCTTTCTCTCCTCTGAAGGGAATTTTCTTTGCAAGCTACAAGTAGAGCAAAAGTACAATAAAGGCATGAAGAAAAGAAGTAATTGAAGCTTTGAGAGGAGAGTTCTTCTAGTGCTATAAAACTTCTTTATGTTCCTCCAGCTTTTCCCACTTGTGAAGATATTGCTAATTACACCCTGCAATCTCTCTTTGGCAACCACCTCATATGGAGAATGAAGTATAAATGTTTTCTCCTGCTTGCCCATTAACTGTGGTTGGATGCAGGCTTGGTAATGAAGGTCTGCAGGTGAGCTGCTTAGTTTCAGGGGTCAGATTTGTGAGCCATCAGCTTGCTGGCACAGTGGCTTAAGGAAGGCTACAAAAAAAAGTCTTCCCAAGGTGGGGAGGAGGAGAAAGTCTTGTTGTTATAAAATGTGAGAATAGTTCAGTGACTGCAGTACAAGGGAATTGCACTGAAAGCTTGTTTTCTAAGGTTACTTACACCCTGATTTTTAAGAGTATCCAATAGAAAACAGAACATAAAAAAAGAAGGTTTGTGGTGGTTAAAAAATCTTGAGGTATTACAGAAAAACAGTATAAGAAGCATGTGTTTGAAATAGAAAATACTTACTATTTAGTGGGATCACTATGCAGGTTAAGGAAACTCTGTGCCAGGTGGGATTTCATGGTAACTGAGATGTGTACCTGCAATTCAGGTGTGATTTAAAGGTGAGATTTGAGCAGGAGGAAGGGAGAAAACTCAAGCTGGTGTTAGCAAACCCTAATTCAGTTGACATGGGATAGGCTGAGGGAGCTGGGGTTGTTCAGCCTGGAGAAGAGAAGGCTCTGGGGGAATCTTAGAGCTGCCTTCTAATACCTGAAGGGATCCTACAGGAAGGCTGCAGAAAGACTTTTCCTGAGGGTGTCTAGAGATGGAAGAAGGGGAATGGTTTGAAGCTGAGGGAGAGAAGGGTTAGAATAGATCTGAGGAAGAAGTTCTTCAATGGTAAGACTCTGGGATAGGTTGCCCAAGGAGGTTGTGAATGCCTCCTGCCTGGGAGTGTTCAAGGCCAGGTTTGATGAAGACTTAAACCTGGGCTAGTTGAAGGTGTCCTTACCCATGGCAAGGAATTGGAACTAGATGATCTTTGAGGTCTTTTCTAACCCAAACCATTCTGCAATTCTATGATATGTGGCTTTGGGAGGTTACCAGAAGAAAAATTCTTGAGGACTAAAGGAACATTGGTAGCAGGAACAAAAGCAACAGAAAAGCCCCAAACAGCTTTATTTGTATAACTCAATAGTAGAAATTCATAACCTGTCTGTAATACATGAAGGTGTTTCCAGATGTGTATGGAGAGAGGGAAGGATAGCACTCAGCAGCTCAGGTCTGCTTTTTATGTCACACATCTGACATCAAGGCTTAGCTGTCTTCCTTTTTGCAGCTTTGGACAATGAGTGTGCTGGTAATAACTTGTTTAAAAATTAATAGAAATGCAAATCCCTTCAAGTGGTTGGTCACACATCCAACTTGCTGGAACTAATATGCTGAATTGGATCCTCTTCTGGAGAGCAGCACAGTACCAAGCAGCATAGCAACAGTGCTCTTTTAAGAGGTGCCCAGCTCTAAATGCTTTCAGTGGATGTGTGAGATGTTCCCTGTGTTTTGTCTTCATTTGTGTTCCCAAGGCCTTCCCTTATTCTTGTTTCTCTCTCTCTTGGTTTTTGTTGTCTCAGTGCTGTTTTGTTTCATGGGTGGGTTGGTTGTGTTTTTCTTTTCTTTTTTTTCTCCTCCCTGTGTTTCCTGACTGCTGCTTTTGTTTCATAGAATCACAGAGGTCTTTTGCAACCAAAGGAATCTGAAGATTGCCAATTCCCAACTTTCAGCCTACCATCACCACACTCATTAACCTGTGCCCTAGGTGCCATGCCCACCTGTTCCTTGAGCACCTCTGGGCATGGTGACTCTGCCACCTCCCTGGGCAGCCTGCTCCAGTGCCTGACTGCTCCTGCAGGAAAGACATTTTCCCAAATATCCAACTCAAACCTCCTCTGGCTGGCACAGCTTGAGGCCATTTCCTCTTCTTCTGTCACTTCTTTAGTAGGCAGAAGAGGACAACTCCCACTCCTAGTGTTGCTACTACTTCTTTTACTCCTTTTATGTTGTCCTTTATGTATGACAGGATGAATACAGAGCTGAAAGAGACTGGATAGTAGGAGAGAAGCAGTACACTGCTTTCATTGTAGGTGTGATTGAAGGGTGCTGGTAGGAGAAGGAGGTGAATGACGACCTTGTCCTGCTGTTCCTGTTACTTCTCTCCTGTTGGATTGCTCAGGTTGCTCCTGACCCGAATGTGGAGAATGGTGTATCACTCTGCTCCAACAGAGAGGTTAGTCTTTCACTGAGAGGATAGGAAAGACATATGGAGGGAAAAGGCTAAGCAGAAGCCAACTGAAGCTGAGAAAAACCTCAGGGAGCTAAAGACTTGAATGGATGAGCAGTGATGTGATTAGGGGAGCTGAATTGTAACTGGAGGAAGAGATGTGATGGAGTTGGGAATATCTTGCTGTTTCCTAGGATACAAGGTGAGGGGAAGCTGCACAGCAGCAGTGCTCTGTTGGGCAATCTCTGTTCGTTCTTGCATCACAGCCTTGCCTTTTTGTGTTCCCTTTTTTTTTCAGGAATGCTTTGGGCTAGAATAAAAAGGTTTTGAAGGCAACCTATCAAGTGAAGCCCTACCTACCTGCATCCAATGCACTGCATAACCTGCTGCATCCAAATGCTTAATGTTCTTCCTCATTTGAGGCTTATTTGGTTTGCTCTCCTCTTGCTCTCACAGGTGCCCTAAGTGAGGCTGATTCTCAGTTGTTCCCCCGGGTTTCACCTCTGGTGTTTTGGTGTAGACATTTGCTGCAATTCAGTACAGCAATGCATTGCTCATTTTCAAGTAGCTGGAGAGAAAACTGCTCTAGATGAATATGAGGCAGCGGTTCTGTGGGATGGCAACTGATGCAGAAGTCTGAAGGTCTGTGAACCCCTGTTCTTGCCTAGGGCCACATAAGAGTTGTGCTGAACTGGGAGGCTCTACATGTCACTTTCTGAAGTGTGCAGCTCAAGATGCTGTTGGGAAATCCATAAAATGGTTTGGGTTGGAGGAGGCCTTAAAGATCAGCCAGTTCCAACCCCTCTGCCATGAGCAGGGACACCTTCCACTACCCCAGGTTGCTCAAGACCTCGTCCAGCCTGGTCTTGAATACCTCCAGGGAAGGAGCATCTACAACCTCCCTGGGCAACCTGTGCCAATGTCTCACCACCCTCACTGGAAGGAATTTCTTCCTCATCTCCAGTCTGCATCTACTCTTTTCCAGTTTCAATCCATTCCCTCTCATCCTGTCAAAACAAGACCTTGTAAAAAGTCCCTTCCTGGCCTTCTTGTGAGCTTCCTTCAGGTATTGGAAGTTTGCTCTAAGGTCTCCTTGGAGCCATCTCTTCTCCAGGCTAAACAGCCCTAGTTCTTTCAGCCTATCCCCATAGGTGAGGTGCTGCAGTCTTCTGATCATCTTTATGGCCTCCTCTGGACTTGGTCCAGCAGCTCCATGTCCCTTTTGTACTATGGACACCAGAACTGGATGCGGCACTCCAGGTGGGATCTTAGCAGAGCAGAGGCAGAGAATCATCTCTCTTGCACTCTTGGTAACTTCTGATGCAGCCCAGGATGCTGCTGTCAGCTCTTGCTTGTTTCATGCTGCTGCAGCTCCCGTTTCAAGGTGGTTGTCACTGTTAGCAGCAGTTGGCCAGTGTGCTTCTGGTTTCCATGCAATGTGCTCTTCAGTGCAGGGAAAACAAATCATACTCTTCTTAAAAACAGGTAATTGCTGCTTATGCCTAATTGATTTTTAGAAATTACAATGCAACTTTGATAGAAGAAAGCTTGTGTGTGACCTGCAGTCAGTGTGCTGAGATGCACATTTGTATGGAGTGGAGCCATGCAGCATATAAATGACAGCATCAGTTGGTGTGTGTTTGGAAAAGAAGTGTTTGCAGCCACTCCTAGGGGTTAGAGCTTACAGAATGTGCTGGGGGATTTTCTTCTTAATTAGTTGTCTGTGGTAACTCTTCTGTGGCTGGAGGAGGGGATAGAGTGAATCCTCAGCAAGCTCACTGCTGGTATCAGGCTGGGAGGGCTGCCTGGTACAGCATCATGCCATGCTACCACGCCATGAGATCTGGCCAGGGTGGGGAGTTGGGTGAGAGGAAACTCATGCTATTCAGTACAGACAAATGCAGAGTTGTGCATCTGGGGAGGAACAACAGCAGGCACCAGTACAGACCAGAGAGTGGCCTGCTGGAAAACAGCCCCGTGGAGAAAAGGGTGCATCAAGAAAGGTTTGGGCATCCTGGGGTGCATCAAGAAAGGTTTGGGCAGCAGCTCCAGGGTGGTTGTTCTCCCCTGCCACTCTGCCCTGCTGAGTCCATACCTGCAATACTGTGTCCAGCTTTGTCTCCCCTGAATTGAGGAGCCCAGAGATCTGCTGGAGAGAGTCCAGTGGAGGCTATGAGCATGAATGAGGGACTGGAACATCTCTGCTGTGAAGAAAGACTGAGAGCCCTGGGGCTGATTAGTCTGGAGAGGAGAAGGCTGAGAGGGGATTTGATCAATGCCTGTAAATACCTGAGGGGAGAGTGTCAGGATGAAGGTGCCAGGCTCTTCTTGGTGGTGCCCAGTGACAGGACACAGGAAAAACAGGTACCAGCTGGAACCCAGGAGGTTCCACCTCAACACTTCTTCGGGGTGAGGGTGCTGGATCCTCGAACAGGCTACCCAGAGATGTTGTGGAGTCTCCTTCTCTGGAGACTTAAACCCACCTGGATGTGTTCCTGGGTGACCTGCCCCATGTCATTCTGCTCTGGCAGGAGGTTTGGACCCCTACCATTCTGTGATTCCACTGGAGGGAGGCTGGTGTGAGTAATGGATGCAGGGCATACACTGGCTAAATGAGAAATCAGAAGTGATTATTTGAGGTTAATTGAGTGGTTTATGGTTTAAAAATAAAACTGAAAATATAATCAGTCTGTTTTACTGACAGAAATTCTGAGCAGTCACATTTGGAAATCATCAGGGTCTTTCTGGATCTTTTTTTTTAATCTATTATTATAACAGCCTGGCAGAATGAACTTGCAAAATGTTTTGTCCTCAAATATATTGATGCTTTTCAAAAAAAAAAAAAAAAGAAAAGAAAAAAAAGATTTTTGGATAAAAATTCTGAGTGTTTGGTGTTTAGTACTGAAATGACAATTACATCTGTGACATGGCACAGGATTGTTAAATTGCGGGCTGCTTTTCTCAGTCAAACACTAAATTTTATCTTCAAATGAGCAGTCAAATGCTTTGTAAATAGATACAAATGCTGGAAGGTGAATTCTCTTCCTCCTTCAGTATGTGTGAGTTTGCCAGGAACTTGTGTGGCATGTTGAGGAATGGGAACAGATCTTGCCTTCAGTTTTAGACTGTTTCTAAACCAATCTCACCTTTCGGTATTCCTTTAATGCTGTGTTTGAAGAACATCCTAAAATGCAATAACTCTTACAACATAACTGCAATATGTGCTGCTTCTGTCAGCTCTCAGTAAAACTGGCCATTTTGGGGAGGTACCTTAAATGGTGCTACCTTCTAACTCTTCTGGTTGGGCTTAGATGGCAACATTCTTCTAACGAACTCTAAGTTAGCAGTATTGCTTCCAGAGACTGAGGGGTGACCTCATTCAGGTTTGTGAATATGTGAAGGGTGAGTGCCAAGAGGATGGATCAGGCTTTGCTTGGTGATGCCCAATGACAGGACAAGGGGCAGTGGGTGGAAGTTGAGGCATAGGAAGTTCCATGGAAATAGGAAGATTTTTTTTTTTTCCTTGTGAGAGTGACAGAAGACTGGAACAGGCTGCCCAGGGTGGGTGTGGAGTCTCTGTCTGTGGAGATATTCAAGACCTGCCTGGATGTGTTCCTGTGTGATCTGGTAGTGGTGATCTTGCTCTGGCAGAGGGGTTGAACTGGATGATATTCTAAGGTCCCTTCCAGCCCCTAATATTCTATGGTCTTTGGTTCTGTAGATGTTGGTATGAGTGCTCCAGGAGTTTTGTGTTTATTTTCACTGTTTCAAACTGTGGGAGTCAGAAATGATCTTTTGATAAAGTTGCAGTGGCTACAAAGGAGCAAAAAGAAGGAATGTTTCTCTCTTAGGGTGCTGGTTCATGTCCTGCTATGAGACTTGAGGAACTGAGTCACTCTAAGAGTTTCACAAGTAATAAACACCAGTCACAATCTTACAGAATGAGAATGACAGAGTTGGTTCAGTTGGAAAAGACATTTCAGATCACTGAGTCCCAGCTGTTGTTTAGTTCTACCATGGTGGGTGCTAAACTGTGTCCTTCAGCACCACATCTCTGCCTCTTTGAAATGTCTCCGGGGATGGGGATTCAGTCACATCCCTGGGCAGCCTGTGCCAGGATTTCAGAACCCTTTCAGCAAAGAAGTTTCTTCTAATCTTCAACCTGAACCTCCCCTGGTGCAACTTGAGACCATTTACTCATCTCCCTAGTAACAAGTGATAGGATATGACTGACCCCACCTGGCTCCAACCTCCTTTTGAGGCAGTTGTAGAGAGGTCTTCCCTCAGCCTTCTCTTCTCCAGGCTCCCCAGGAGGTGGTTGAATCTCCATGCCTGGAGGTGTTTACACGTGGTGCTGAGGGATGTGGTTGTGCACTGAACTTCTTTGAGTTAAAGAATAGTTGGACTCTGTAGTTTTAAAGATCTCCCAATGGAAATGATTCTGATTGTTAGAAAGGCAGAAGTCAGGTGTGGACCTCGAGCACTTGAGCATGCTTGTTTCTGGTAGCAAGATGTAATGCAGCTTTACTGGAACTCACAGGTAGATTCTCTGTCACCAGGAGCAGTTGGCATGGGTTGTCAATGCTCATTACTTTCCACTTTAGCAGTTTAAAAGCCAATGGAGCATTCTCTGCTTCTAGAGTTTATCTGCATGCTTTCAGAAGTCATCCTTGATGACAGGCATTTGACTACTTTGTGTAAGTCAGATGCTAAATAACATTGACAAACAAAAGGGAATGTTTTTGCTTTTCTGTTGAAGTCTTGTTTGAAGATGTGTTCATGCAGTTCCTAACTCTCTGCTCATGTGAAAAATCTGCAACGTTTCCTTTGCAAAACTAAATTGTTGAGCACTGATTGAAGGTCTGGCATCAGAAAGCCAAGCAGGGCTTAGCTTTTCATTAAGGCAGGTGCAAGAAGGATGCAAAGAAGCTTCCCATGGTGCCTGCCTGTCTCATCTGACTGTAGCCCTGGTGCTGGTAATCCTTCACTTGAAGTGCCACAAGTCACACAGTCTCAGCATGTTTGACTCAGGATGGTTGTAGTAAGTCTGACTGGCTAAGACCTGTACCTGCTCACTGCTACTCTGAATTCAGTTTAAATGAGAAGATGCAACTGTGGACAGGACAAGCTGGGGTGAGCAGCACTTTAGCCTGGCAGGGGAGCAGCATTAAAGCTCTACCTGTGGTTTGTTCCTGCTGGCAATGACTGATAGGCTGTGGGACACCAGAGCACAACAGGCATGGAAAATGAAATAGTAACTAATCCTCTGCTCCTCAGAAGGTGCAGGAAATTTCCCTTGGATTGGGAGTTCAAGTATGTACCTCTGAGTGTTGGCAGGGCTGCCCTCTGGCAGCCAGCACCATCTGCTGCTGGTTTTTCATGCTGGGTGCAAGTTGGGAAGAAAGTGGATATTGCTCTATCTGTTCCTAACTGGTGCTTTTTGGTCAAGCAGGTAGAAACCATTTTGAGTGATTTTTGCTAAGGCAAGGCTAATATGCAGCAGCTCCTCTCTGTTATAAGTGACCCAGGTTGACTGTGCCTTGGCACAAGTCATCAATCTGCTCACTGTTTCTATTCCTGTGGGATGTACAGTGGAAGTTACACTGCCACACTCCAGGGTCTCTTCAGCTCATGCAACTCTTTCACTTTTCAGATTTCTGTGCAGAGGGACAAATGTTGCTTCACTAATAGACACAAACTGGAGCACAGGAATTTCTGCCTCAATAGGAGGAGAAAATTCTTTGTTGTGAAGGTGATCAGTGCACTGGAGCAGACCACCTAGAGAGGTGGTAGAGTCTTCTTCTCTGGAGACTTTCAAAACCTTCTTGGACATAGAATCATAGAATTGTTTTGTTTGGAGAAGACCTCTAAGATCATTGAGTCCAACTGTCAACCCAACACCAGCACCATGGCCCTGAAATCATGTCTTAAAGTGCCATGTCCACACACTTTTGGAACACCTCTAGGGATGGTGACTCCACCTCCCTGGGCAGTCCGTTTCAATCTCTCTCCACTCTTGCAAGAAACAAATTTCTCCTGATATCCAACCTAAACCTTCCTTGGCACAATTTCAGTCCATTTAATCTCATTCTATCACCTCATACTAGAGAGAAAAGACACATCCCTGTGTAGCCTGCCTTAGGTGATCCTGCTTAGGCAGCAAGGTGAGACTCCATGTCCAGATGTCCTTTCCAACCCCTACCGTTCTAAGATTCCTCACAATCAGTTTATTTGGCTGGCCTTTTGAAGTGACAGGCAATAACTGATGGCAGTGTGAATGTGTTGCAGTGATGCACTCACCTTGTGCTGCAGAGAAGTCTTTGGCAGCTGAGCTGCTGACCTGCAGCATCACCTAGGAATTTCCTAGGTTGCTTTTATACTGAGGTACATCCACAACAGAAGAGATCTGAGAAACGACCAAAGAGAGTTTGTTCCCTGTTTTGCTCAAGTGTTCAGCTGCTACCAGGAAGGTAGCATCCACAACCTCCTTGGGCAACCTGTGCCAGTGTCTCACCACCCTCACTGTCAAGAATGTCTTTTCCTAATCTCCAGTCTCAATCTCTCTCCCTCAAGCTTCAATCCATTGCCTCTCCTCCTGTCACCACAATCACTTGTAAACAGTCCCTCCCCAGCTTTCCTGTAGGTCCCCTTCAGGTACTGGGGAGCCACTCTAAGATGTCCCTGGAGCACTCTCCTGAACTGCCCCAACACATGCAGCATGTCCCCACAGGGGAGATTCTCCACTCCTCTGATCACCCTCATGGTTTCCTGGATCTGCACCAGCAGTTCCATGTCCTTGTGATAGGGACACCCCTCCCTGTGCTGCTGCTCTCCCTGCTGGGGATGCAGCCCAGCACACTGCTGCCTTCCGGGCTACCAGCGACCATTGCTGCCTCATGGGGAGTTTGACATCAACTGACAGCTCCAAGTGCTTCTCCCAGTCTTACAAGTGCTCTCACATACTTTAAAAAGCCTGCTTTGGGGCACCAGTTGGGAAGCACATCCCTAGAACTGTCTGGATTTTGGGAGGTTGTTGAATTTGTCCTAAGTTGTAGATGAGCAGTGAGGGGAAGTAACCTTTAGGCAGCAGATCTCTAATGAGAGCTGCCCAAGATGTGTAAACCTTAAATCCTATTTTAATAGCTGTCCAAAACACAGGTAGAACTTCTGTCCTGTGATTCACGTGTTGATACTGGCTTTGATCTATCTTGAAATGTGAGAATTTTGCTTTGGGAGTCCTCTGTAACATCTTTTAAACTTCCCCACAAGCTGTAACATACCAGGAAGAAGGCAAGACTCTTGACTGTTGGTCAAGGGTGGAAGCAAATGAAAGAAATAATTCTTTTTCTACTGAAAATTTGATGTCTAATTTTATTTATTTTTTTTTTTAACCTCTGATGGGTTTAACAATGACTCATCAAGCTAAAATGTAAAAACACCATGAGTTAGATTTAGTTTTACCCAGAAATAGATGAAGTGTAACGCCAGGTTTTTGGGTGGATTTCTTTCTCCCTACCCCATGAGTCCAATGAGATCAGAGTTTAAATCAGGACAGCATGTGGACCAGTTTTTGGATAGTTCCTTAGTTAAAAACCACTCTTGTCAGCTCTTAGATGGAATTTCTGGTGCTGAGTTCTCTGTGCTCATGAAAAAAAAATCTGGAAATGCTTAATGACTTCAGTCAGCTCTAAAAGCCATCCAAGAAGTGAGCTCTAATGCAGAAAAATTCAGCTTTCATAGGCTTGGAAGAGACCCTCAAAGATCATCTTGTCCAAAACCCCCTGCACTCAGCAGGGACACCTCCAACTAGAGCAGGCTGCCCAGGGACACATCAAAGCTGATCTTGAATGTCTCCAGGGATGGGTCCTCGATCACATCCTTGTGCAACATGTTTGAGTGTTCCATCACTCTCATTGTGCAGTACTTCCTCCTGATGTCTAGCCTAAATCTCCTCTGCTCCACTTGCAAACCATTGCTTCTCATCCTGTCACACAGGCCCCTCTGAACAACCCCTTCCCAACCTTCCCGTAGGTCCCCTTCAGATACTGAAAGGCAGTTCTGAGGTCTCCCTGGAGCCTTCTCATCTGCAGGCTGAGCAGCCCCAGGTCCCTTAGCTTGTCTTCATAGCAGAAGTTCTCCAGCGCTCTGATCACCTTGGTGGCTGCCTTTGGACCTCTTCCATCAAGTCCATGTCTCTCTCGTGTTGGGGGCCCCAGAGCTGCAGACACACAGGCATGTGGACACCAGAGATGCACAGAAGTGTTCAAAGAGATTCCAAGAGAGCTGTATCCTGAGCTGCTCTTTCAGTCGCTGAACAGGGAGGGTGTTCAGTGAATGCACTCAGATCCGCGGTGGGTGGTGTGCTGGGAAATGGACAGTCATCAGTGACAACTGACATGAGCCTGTGATGGAGCTGATGACAGGGCTGTCATCTTAACCCCACAAGTGCCTAGTGAGCTTGAGGTGAGCTTTCTCAAATATTCCTCTTCAATAAACAATAGTGGGGGGGGGGGAAGGCAAACCCTTTCATGGGAAACAAAGTCACATTTCTAATGGAAAAACAACTTGACATTTTTCAGCTCACTTTTTAATGAGCATTGCTCTGAGCTATGTTATAATGAAAGCTGCTTCAAAGTAGAGCAGGCTGGTGATACTTGGCAGGAGGACGTGGCATATGGTGAAACAGTTGTGATTTAT
>VWYK01036921.1:232-20686 GCA_013399775.1 Semnornis frantzii | reverse complement strand
ATACTTTAAATACTATAGTAATATAATAAAGATGATAAGTAATATAGTAAATTTACTATATAATAATATAGTAAATTTAATAGTAAATTAAATGCAATTTTATCTGCCTTCTATTTTTCTTCTGGACAACAGTGATGAAGCAAGCTGCTGATGACGTTTGAGTGCATGCCTATTCAGTTTCATTTGCTTATTGAAATTCTATTCTTTCTCATTTCATTCTTTGCAAACTGAATGCTACTGTTCAGTGGGATCCACCTCAGCTGGATAAAATCAGGTAAGAATTTTTAGAGTTCCAATCCTTTGGAACTGTTGTGTCATACGAAAGCTGTGAATTTCCTGTTGTGCAAATGTGTACATTTGTATTAATGGCTCAGCTGTCGCAGAATTTAACTCACCATGTTTACAAACTAGTGAGCTCATACTTCCATTGTGTTTCTGCCAACTCTTCTACACATTTTTTCTGTGTTGGTCTCAGCTGCTAATTTCTCCTTGTTTGTCCTTTGAGCTTCTCATGTTCTCATGCAGGTGTTTTATTATATTTGATCTGTGCTTGAAAGCTCTCCGAGATTGATGTACAACATCATCGTGAGCTATTAGAAGGTTCTTCTTACTTGTCTGTTGTTTCAAAAATCTTCTCTTTTCCCTACCATACAGAAGAATAATACTAACTTAGTAAGTATAACTGATCTAGCCACTAAATTTCTGGCCCAAATCAACCAATTGATCTGAACTTATTTTGAACAACTGGCAGCTCTTGCCACTGCTTAGACACAGTAAAGCACACATGTATACCAACCTTGAGGGAAGAAAAACAAAATCAAGAGAGATTGACAGGGTTTTAAGGAGCAAGCTGCTATCCTAGGATGGTACAAGATGTACCTGATTCCCTAAAGAGTTATCATTTCTATATTGCTCAAATGCAGCCTGAAATGGCATGAATGCAAGAAAAAGGATTTTACCTCATCTCACTTGTCTTTATACCAAGAAAAACCTTCTGAAATAAAGAAAGTGTGAATACTGGTGTCCTAGGCTATGTGAGGCCACAAATGCTGTTTACTGAACACCGCCTGGCAGGGCCAGGCTTCCCACAGCCATTTAACGGCCAGGTTGAGGCTCTACATGCCAGACCCTGAGATGCGGAGATGCCAGAAGGGGATCGGTCTCTGCTTTCCTCACGTCCCACCCACAGGGCCCCACACGTGGCAAGAGCAAAAAGGGTATTTGACAGAGACAAGAAAAACTTTGCATGTAAAGAAGCACGTAAAGAAATATTCTATTATTAAGTGCCTTCAAAAAGCAGGATTTTCTTTCAGTGGGGACTGCAATATAAAGGGGAAAACTTTGGTTATGACCTAGTTTTGTAATAAAAAATGATGTGCTGATGAAATCAGCAGAAATCACAGATGGACCATGTGAAAATTCATAACATCTAACAAAATGAGCGAAACGTTTGTGATGTTTATCACTTGAAACCTGTGGGCAAAAGTTTGAAAAGCAGAAGCCTCTTCCTTTCAGCTAACTGCGCAGACTTTGCAGTTACATGTACAGAAACTTCATTGCAGAGATGACAGCTGTCACTCACTGAAACTGTAATCTTGTGAATGCAGGCATGAAGCTAACACCCGCTGCAGTCAGGCATCTGCTTATCCCAAGTGAGTAGAACAACAGATGAGGAACTTCAGATTGCTCTGTGTTGTCTTAAGGGGAAAAGGGAAAATAATTAAAATTATCATTCTAAAGAATGCAAATCAAGCTGGCTTATAAAATGAGCACAAGGACATTTGTTAAAATTATCCAGCAAATGGTTTAAAATTAATAAAAGGAAATGGTTTTTAATGCAATGAATAATTAGTCTGTGAAATTTACTGTTAAATTGTGCTACGGATGCAAATAACTGGGCAAGAATGCAAGAAGTTTTTATAGACTGCATACAAATGAGAACTACATAGGCAATAAAAAAAGAATATGCAGAAAAATATTAGGTGTTATGGGCTGCCAGAGTGAAAGTGAGAATGCAATTATGATCAGCTGTAGTCAAGAAGAAAGAGAAATTAACTCCTCTGTATCTATTTCCCTTTGTCACTGAACATCAGACAGGATTTATGTGCCACTGAGCATTTATTTTCTCTGCTTTGGTGCATACTTTAAGGTAATAAATTTTGATTTATAACATCCTTAAAGTTTCTGTAGTGTAACTCAACAAAATTTAAAACACCTGAAAATTTGAAATGCCAAAATGCTGCTCTGAAAACTCTAAACATTTACATTGAAATATTTCCCTAGGCAATGGAATGAGTTGGATCGGTTGGACAGGGGTAGCCCTAAAGCCAAAGTGAGGATGTGCAAGCACTGCAACATTCATATCAGATTGTTAGCTGCTGAAAAGCAGGAAGGGGGGAGAAAAGCCATGAAGTCATATGATCCATAGAAACCTTCCAAAACTGTTTCACTGAGGTTCAAGAACCAAGATTTCATGTCCAATCTATAAATCATTTTGATTTAATCTAGAAGACCACCACAGTTATAAAGTTAAAATATTTTTATTCCTCAAGGCAAATTTTATGTGAGCAAAACATTAAATTACTTTGCTTTTGTCAGCAATATTCTTTACAAATTTCCTGCTTTTACAAATAAGTCTTACCATAGTCCCATGATTTTTTTTTCTGTCTGATTCTGTATCACTTAGAGTAGTATGAGAAAGATTCATACCTTTTCATAGCAAAGGAGATGAAGAAAAGATGTTTAGTTAGTGATATTTCACAAGATAGTAGGATGGCTTGGAAAGACCTAAAGATAGGCTAGCAAGAATTACTTACATGATAGCACAGTAATAAAGAAAAAAAGAAAGGGTGGTGGGGGTGGAAAATATTCTGCCATCTGTGAGAGTAATGGATATTCTTTTTAAAAGAGAAGTTAAGTATTCTGCATCTTCTGGAAAGGAGCTGTGTTTGTCTTCCTAGTTGTTTGTTTGGCTGTTGAACTGGAAAAAAAATCTGTATGGGAATGCAGTGGTTTCAGTAGAAGAAGAATTCCCTGTTTTCCTTTATAATGGTACTGTGTTATAAACAGGTACCCTTTTGCATCCCTTTCTCAGGGGAAGCAGTGGGCTCATTTCATCAAGCAGTCACATAAGAGAGATGCTATGTTGTAATATTTAGCTGCTTGATAAAAGAAGTATATTGCAGCCTTTTCTCTCTATATTAGTTTCCCTTTATTGGTTAAGTTTCTTGACCTTTTCCTGAAATTCCTAATAGAATTGGAATGACTCAAACTTCATTTTCCATCAGATTTTCTATTTGTAACAGAATAGAATTAATATATCTAGCTTTATTGCCAAGGAGAAAGTAAAGAGCCGTGACACTGGGACTAGCAGAAACACTGAATGGTCCTGGTCAAGGCTGTACAAATCAACACATTTGTTCAGTTCTTCTGGTTTTATCTGGGACTGAATTGTCAAAGCTGGCACAGCTTCTCTTCTGGTTAATGTAACTGCTGAAAGAAAGGATGATAACCACCTTTACTTTAGGGGGATTTTACCTGTCAGAAGTGCGTTCATTCTTGTTAGGGATGATTTCCATTAGGAGGAAGAAAAAAAAAAAATCTTTCTGTAAAATGTATTAATATCTGTCATTGCCTGGTGATTTCTGTCTTGTGTCCCGGGTTCCTTCTCCTTTTTGCTTACACTCATGACACAGTAATTCAGCATCTATAAGCAACCACCACCAAGACTAACAGAGATTTAAGTAGTTGCACTTGTTTTGCAGCTGATGAGATGCAGCAAAGTTCTAGGAAATCAAGAAACTCCTGAGATTATTACTTTCCCTGTATTGACATGGAAGGATGAAAATTTACAGCAAATTATCCAGCACAGATGGTCTGCATCAGTAGTGGTATGATTGGAGTCTGTTCTTCTGGCCGGGGTGGAAGCAAAGGTGTGCTCCCAAAACAGCAGGAGGTGCATGCACACACCCATGGAGATCACAAATGTGCCACAGGGAAATAATGAAAACTAATTAGTTGGATTTCCCTGGCTGGTGTTCAAATGGCTGACTCCAATTTGTAATTTTTTTCCCCCCTGTCAATACTGCTCTGAGAGCAGCATAATTGCCCAGCCTGTAAAGAGATGACTTCACTCACAGACTACAGCGAAGCGGGTCACACGATATCCGTTTTTAGCAGTAATAATTTTAAACATTTCAAGGCACATACATGTCTTTTAGACAATGTATTTGTAAAGGTGTGAATGAAGAACTGGCTGATATTGTTGCTGAGCCTCTCTACATCATTTTTGAGAAGTCACAGAGGAGAGGTGCCTGATGACTGGAAGGAAGTGAATGTCACTCCAGCCTTCAGAAAAGGCAGAAGGAAGACCTAGGCAACAATCCTTTTGGTTTGACCCCCACTTTAGCCAGTTAGGTTCTTAGCATGGGAGCAGGAGAGGTGCCTGGTGACTGGGAGAAAGCAAAAGTCACTCCAATCTTCCAAAAAGGCAGGAAGGATGACCCAGGCAACTCCACAGAGCAGTCAGCCTCACCTCCATCCCTGGAAAGGTGATGGAGCAGCTCATACTGGAGGTCATCTCTAACCAGATGGAAAAAAGAAGGTTATCAGGAATGGCCAACACAGGTTTACCAAGGGGAGATCTCGCTTCCCTATTCTGATAGCCTTCTATGAAACCATGACCAAATGGGTAGATGAAGGAAGAGCTGTGGGTGTCACATGCCGTGACTTCAGCAAGGCTTTTGGTACTCTCTGCCATAACATCCTCATACAAAAGCTCAGGAGATGTGGCATAGAGGGTTGGTCTGTGAGGTGAACGGAAAACTGGCTCAACAGACTTCAGAGGGTGGCACAGAGTCAAGTTATAAGCCTGGTGCCAGTGGTGTTCCCCAGGGATCTGTACTGGGTCCAGTTTTGTTCAATTACTTTACCAACGACCTGGATGACGGCATTGAGTGTATCCCCTCACAAGTTCATTGATGACACAAAACTGGGGGGGTGGGGGTGGCTGCCAGCCCACCAGGCTGTGCTGCCATCTAACCATATCTGGACAGGCTGAGTGCTGGGGGAAGGCTAACCACNCAGTTCAAGAGAGACAGGAACCTGCCAGAGAGAGTCCAATGGAGAGCCACCAGGATGATTGGAGGACTTGGGTATCTCCCCTACAAAGAGAGACAGAGAGCCCTGAGGCTGTTTGGTCTGGAGAAGACTGAGAGGAGATCTGATTAATGTGTACGAATATCTGAGGGGTGAGTGTCAACTGCATGGAGCCAATCTCTTTTTGGTGATAAGCAGCAATAAGACAAGGAGCAATGGCTACAAACTTTAACATTGAAGGTTTCACCTCAGCATGAGGAGAAACTTCCTTATGTGGGGATGACAGAGTACTGGAACAGGCTGCCCAGAGAGGCTGTGGAGTCTCCTTCTCTGGAGACTTTCAAAGCTCACGTGGACATGAGTCTGCCCATGAGGACTGCCGTAGGTGGTCCTGCTTTGGCAGGGGGATTGGAGTCCATGATTTCTGGAGTTCTCTTCCTACCTCTAATGTTCTGTGGTTCTGTAATTCTCTAATGTAAATGCAGAGCTCTACCTTTAGGTATTGTAAATGGTTTCCAAAGGTGTAGGGATGCTCAGCTGAGGGACACTCTGTCTCTGGTGAACTATCTGCTGCTGAGGATTTAAGAAACTATCAGTGTCACTTTATTCTTCTTTGCTTTAAACAAAGATGTCTTTAAACTCCTGTAGTAAGGAGTTTTTTTAATGCTCTCGAGGTGGTTGTCTAGAAATAACTGTGAGGTACATTTCACTGAAAATATTGCTACCATTCTTCAAGTATTCTTGTCTAATAATTGTTTCATTTAAATTCTTTCTTCCTTCATGCAAATAATAGGTTATCTTGCAGTACCTGAATGGAAATCCGTATCATGGGAAGAAAGGAAGAGATGTCACTTTTGCTCTGTCTATGCCTCTGTTATGTATTTTATTCATTTTTATCTCAGCATCTGTTATGAAGAGGGAAAGGATTATGCTTGGAAAAAGAATTCCGGTTTCCTCATTTCCATTTCAACTGCAAAAGCCACTGCAGAATGTACAATAAGCTTATAAGAAATAATAAAAAAAAAAAAGTATTCAATAATTACTTTGATATTTTAATTCCTTTTCCACCTTGTAAATTATATGCTTATATAACATCTAACTTGCCTTATACATGTATTTAGTTGCAACAATGAAATGTCCCCAGTTTTTAAAGCATAATCTGTACCTTTATCTACTGGGTAACCTGTAATTTGTTTCTGCTAAAGCTCCATCTGCCTCATTTATTTCATTAAGCCAAATTCATGAATGCCAGTCTCTGACATGAGCATAATAGTAACATTTCAGTGATCAGAGAATAAAATTAAGAAACATTTTCTCTCTCCTCACTACGCCACAGCTTAAAATGTCACAACTTCTGGAGGGATTACTCTCCTTAAGTGAGGCTGGGTTTTGGACAACTTCAAGACAAGCTTTCAGCAGAAACCCTGACAAGGTCAGATGATATCCTGCATTAGCATTGCTTTCCTAGGCTATCATTTTTTCCTTAAATGGCTCATTTTCTTTTAGATATGGTAGAGCTTTCTTAGCTGATGAAGAAGGCCGTTCAATGTAATTACCCAAAATTTGCACTCAGAAGAGCTTTTTAGTAACAATTTTGCAGTTAATTAAATATTCCTGTGTTCTCTCTGAAGATGGGCTGGGCATACTCAGCGTGGTTCAGAGAAGGAAGTGCTGTCTTCTGTTCGTTACTTGCCCAGTGGGCAGCTGCAGAATGCCATCATAGCACATTGTATGTAAACCAGGGATAGAAAGCAAATCAGCAGGACGTAATGAAAGGACTCTGTGTATCTTTATATATCTGAAGGAAGAGGGAATACTAGAAGATTTACTTGAAACTAAAACTCACTTTATGGCCTTTATGGTGAAGCCTGCTGTGTCTCTGCATCATCGAGGATCTCTGATCCTCTAGCAGACTTTAGTTCTGCCAGCCTTGCCATGCACCAGCCACTGCTCTTCAAACTGCAGTGTACAATCAGATCTTTGGAGAACATTTCATCTGCAACTGGATTTCCCACTTCAGCATATTCTAACTAAGCAGCACAACTTAATCATTAAGAACTCAACCTCATTCAAACGAGTTCCATTTGCCAAATTCCACTGTTAACATTTTTTTAAGTTAAAAGCACGCACATGATATCTGAATCAATTAGATTTTATTTTTGGGGTGAAACTAAGTTTTCCTCCTGAGGTATTTAATCTTGAATTTGGACTCTTAACACAAGCCTTGTGCTGGTTTGAGGCTGATTGGTTGGCCTGTCTGGCATGGCATTTTCCTTCTTGACAGACTTTTTTTAACAATAGTATTTGCCAATAAATAGTTTGTTTGGTTTGTCTTCCCTTCCAGGACTGTCCTTTTAACCTTTCTGCTGTTTTGCACATGCACAGCTTAAAATGCTGAACTTTCAGATAGAAAGGACAGCATCACAACTTGTATGTGGCATATGTTCTCCTTATTTCTATGGTTCTATGATTCATGTCACTTTTCATTTTTCAAATGCTTCCTACCGAATGTGTTTAACCATGATAATTTTTTATAACTTATTTTAAGAGGACAAGTGGATCTATTTAATCTCATCTTGATGCATTTGTCTAGTTCAATACAATCGTACAAAGTGAAATATTCATCTTGATTGCCAAGATCTGTTGTAAAGCAATCATATTTATTTCCAATACCACTAAGAGGGTCAAACCATTTATTCTTAAATTATATCTTCACGCTCCAGCAAGAGAAGTTTCTTTCTTACAGTTCTCATTCCTTTCATCCTGTGTTAACAAGAGGTTTTTCCTCCCATTTTATAGGCTGTATAACAATGTTTATCTGCTTTCTGTAAATAAAGACAACAGATGAATTAATGCTTTGCGGACAAGGTGCATTGTGTTAATCCAGGAAAGCTTAATGACAGAATATAGCTAGCTACAGATATTTTATTCCATTGTCCTTTACTAATTTGGTTGAACTCTTCTTTTTCTCCAGAATTCATTACATGAATATTTTTTTCCACTGAAATCATATAACTTTTGAATGCTGTAATCAATGGATGCTTAATCAATATATTTTCGCTTTGATGTACAGTATGGTCTACCATCACAGAATCACAGAATGTCAGGGGCTGGAAGGGACCCCAAAAGCTCATCCAGTACAACCCTCCTGCCACAGCAGGATCATCCATACCAGATCACACAGGAACACATCCAGGTGGGTTTTGAATATCTCCAGAGAGGGAGACTCCACAATGCCCCTGGGCAGCCTGTGCCAGTGCTCTGTCACCCTCACAGGGAAAAAATTCCTCCCTGTATTGACATGAAACTGCCTGTGCCTCAGCTCCCACCCAGTGCCCCTCGTCCTGTCATCAAGCATCACCCAGCAGAGCCTGGCTCCAGCCTCCTGGCACTCACCCTGCAAGTCTTTATAACCATTGCTCAGGTCACCTCTCAGTCTCCTCCCAGCAGCACTGCCCCAGCTCCCTCAGGCTCTCCTCCTAACAGAGTTGTTCCATTCCCTTCAGCATCTTTGTGGCTCTGTGCTGGACTCTCTCAAGCAGTTCTGAGTCCTTCTTGAACTGATGGGCCCAGAACTGGACAAAGTACTCCAGATGTGGCCTCAGCAGGGCAGAGTAGAGGCAGGAGAACCTCTCTCGACCTTCTGGCCACACCACTTTTAATACCTCCCAGAATGGCCTTGGCCCTCCTGGCCACAAGAGCACACTGCTGGCTCATGCTCAACCTCCCATCCACTAGGACACCCAGATCCTTTTCCCCTTTGCTGCTTTCCAGCAATCAGAATGTTCAGCTGGCATTTCTAAGGAAATGATAGGTCTAGATGGTATCTTCTGAGGACTAAAAGCTGCTTCTTGGTCAGAATGAGAATTTTTTAATGAGAGGATATTGCAACTAAGCTCTCAGTGTACTTCAGCTGAATTGTATTCTACTGAAAACATGGCATTAGAAGTTAGAGAGACTGGCAACTAGCACAAAATGATTCCTTAATGGTATGATGAATATCCAGGAGTTTAGAGACATTGTATGTGTGTGTTGGGAGTCAGCAGTGTTAGTTATACAGTATGTTAAGTAGTCTTTTTAAATGCTTCTAATTTACAACATTTACTTTAAAAGGTCTTGCGAAGAGTGATACTGACCTACTGAAATGTGTCTAGTTTCTATCCAACTGCAATGAGGTGAGAGCTAGGGGGGAAAGAAAACAACAGACAAACAATGAACCACTCCATGAGCAATGGTGGCAAATCCACCATCCACTTCCAGTTCTTACAAAGGGAAGGGTCCGAGAGAAGTTCTCTGTCAAACTTCAATAACCTGGTCTCTGTTGTTTTTCTGTAGGTTATAAGGAAAGCATATTTTATATCTCTGAGTAACAGATGAGAGAGGAATTGATACTCAAACTATACCAAATTTCCTGTACAGTTCCTGTCAAGTTTTGCTCCTAAATCAGTCAGCAACCAGAAATGTACTGACTTGCAGAGGTAGGAATTGTACAATAATTGAACCTGTTATGCAAAGCAAACCCAATTAAAAAAGATGATTATGTACAAGATCCCATGCGATTACCCAGCACATAGACCATGACCAAACAGGCCTTTCAAGTGAAGCACCAGATGTATCAGCTGTAATTTGCGCACAGCAGAGTGCAATGCTGGCCCTCACAACACTGCATACTTTGTGATGTTCAGATTTTGTTTAATCTCAGTTTTAGTCTGGGGATGATCTAGAAAGATTAATAGTTTTGTGAAAACACAAGTGGGATATTTTTCAGACTGTTCTTGAGAGATGAAAAGGCAGAAGCCATGTAATAGAGAACATAGGATTTATTTCCTTTTGCTCTGTAAAGGCAGTTTATGATGCATTGGGAAGCACTGAATGTTGACTTTCAAAAACATTGCGGCCTTTAGCCAGATGCCTGTTACTGCAAGATAAACATAAGGTTTTGTTTTGGTTTTTTTTTCTGAAAAATTAAGCTTTAAAAAAGTTACTGAGACTTAATTACCAAACTGACAAGACCAACATAAGCATCCTGCCACCTTTTTTCTATTATTGCAAATCACACAAGTGAATGGCTGTTCACTGGTGCAAAAAAAAAATTAACATGCAGGAAACACCACACTATAGAAACCATAGTTATATGCACAAATTGAAAACATTTCTTCAAGTCAGCAGACTTTCTGAGGTCTATATATTTTTTATACTTTATTAACTGTGTATTTTTATGTTATTCTTTGCTTCCTATTTCACTGCAGCTCTGAAACTTTAAAGTAGGTCTGTAATGGCTTAGCTGAAGAAATATCCCTTCCATGCACTAGGTAGGATGCCTAATAACACAGCAGTTTTTTCAGCTAAAGGAAGCAGTCAGACCTCTCCATGCTGTGGAGATGGTATTGGAGGCTAACTTGATATTAAGCTAATGATGGGTAAAATAAGCATTCTCATGGTGGGATTTGAAAATACTGCTAACTTCTTAATGTTCAGAAAATGCCTGAAAGCTTGCATTTGCTCTCTTGGGAAGCTGCTGTAACAGTGAATTCTAGCCACAGATCGTTTCACATTTTTCACTGCTCTTTGATTCCCAATGCTCTTTGATGGCATGGTTTCCCTCAGGTAGCTTGCATAAGGTGTAGTATTTTTAACTGAAAGACAAATTAAGACCAGACATACAGTAATTGCTCTTTGATGATGTTTTCAGTAATCCATCATGAATGGGATATTAATTTACTCTTTCATATCATCGGGCATCCAAGTGAAGAACACTTCACTTTGCCAGGAGGCTGGAGCCAGGCTCTTAGTGATGCCCTATGACAGGACAAGGGGCAATGAGAGAAAGCTGAGGCATAGGAATTTTCACAGAAAAAAGAAGAAAGATTTTCTTCCCTGTGAGAGTGACAGAGCACTGAAATGGGTGCCCAGGGGAGTTGTGGAGTCTTCCTCTCTGGAGATACTCAAAACCCACCTGGATATGTTCCTGTGTGATCTGGGAGATCCTGCTCAGGCAGGGGAGTTGGACTGGATGAGGTTTCGAGGTTCCTTCCAGCCCCTGACATTCTGTGATTCTGTGTAACACTTCTTTACTGAGATTCTATACTTTGGCCAAGCCTGAGGGTTTTCTAGTCTAAGTATTGAAGGTTCCTGACATACCAGCTGAATGAACAGATGGGTAGGAATGAGTACTTACAGTCATTATTTGGATTTGTAGAAAGTGGAAGGGAAAGTTTGTGGTTTCTCAAAAAATATTGAACTCTAGTTCTGAAGTTTCTCAGGAAAAAGAACTCCAAACTTTAGATGGATCCCGACTAATCTGGCTCCCACAGATATTGCTAAATTCTGTATTAGAGAAGAAAAAAGAACTCCAAACTTTAGATGGATCCCGACTAATCTGGCTCCCACAGATATTGCTAAATTCTGTATTAGAGAAGAAAAACACCAGTGATTTATTTTTTTTTTAATGTATATATTGCTGAGCTCAGGAAGAATCATAGAATCATAGAATGGTAAGGTTGGAAGGGACCTCAGAGCTCATTCAGTTCCAACCCCCTGCCGTAGGCAGGGACACCTCCCACTAGNTCCTGGAAGCCTTCTCTTCTGCAGGCTGCAGAACCCCAACTCTCTCAGCCTGTCCTCACAGCAGAGCTGCTGCAGCCCTCTCAGCATCTTGGTGGCCTCCTCTGGACCCACTCCAACACTTCCATGTCCTTCCTGTGCTGGGGGCTCCAGAACTGCACACAGGACTGCAGCTGGGGTCGGATTTGAGCAGAGCCAAGGGGCAGAATCCCCTCCTTTGCCCTGCTGCCCACACTGCTCTTGCTGCAGCCCAGCACACAGTTGCTGTCTGGGCTGCACTCACACTGCAGCCTCATCTTGAGCTTTTCATCACCCCAGACCCCCAGGGCCTGTTCCTCAGGGTTGCTCTCAGCCATTCCCCACCCATCCTGCAGTTGTGCTTGGCATTTTGCCTACCCAGCTGCAGGACCTTACACTTGGCCTTGTTGAATTCCTGTGGTCTTCCACACACAAGGTTATCATCCTTTCACATACAGGCCAGATCTCTAATGAGGCATCCCTTTCTGCTTAGCGGTCTGCTTGGAAAGCTCTAAATGACCTATATTTGTCTGTTTATAGTTCTGCTTTAAGAAGGTTCTAACTGTATTGTTTTCATTAATTTAGGCTTTGACTGCAATTCCTCATTACTGAGAGCACTATAAATTATTGCAGCTCTAGTACCTCTAAGTGTGCCATCGAACCCATGCATCTCTTTTAGCACATATAGAAATTGGCCACTGCATCAGGTTGTTATAACGAGTTACATCTGAATTTAGTTTTATTGCTTGTGTGTTTTCCCCAAGAGCTATATGGAAGCTTGGCTCTAAATGTTTCTTACAGGACGCAGGCAGGTTTTGTAGCTATGTCAATAGATAAGTTTCTTATTTAACTCAATTTTGTTGATTATATTATTCTATATAAATCATGTCATGTAATTAAGAAAGTTTTAGTCTCCAAAAGAGAATAAATATCGACATACTTTTCTTTTTTTGACAGAGTCATAGCTTTATACCAACTGAATTGGATCTTAATTTACAGTGTTTAAGTATTAGGTAATGCATAAGTTTCAAGATTAATGTGGTACTTTAAGTGTTGTAGCAGACAAGCTATGCTTCTAATATTTTAAGGAAATAACTCACGCATGAGTTACTGAAAATTGCTTAGCAAAACTTAGTAAAAAACCCTGTCCAAGTCATCTGGTTTATGGGGAATTTGCCAACTCAAATATGCTTCCTGTTGCTTATAATTTTACAGGGATTGTCTGCTGAAAAACTATTGTCATACAGAAGCAGCTCACCTTGCTGGAAATACATGACGCAGCCACAGCCCCAAAGTACAATGTAGAATATGGGTCCTGCATTTACCCATCACTGACACTGCCATTTGGAAAAGAATGAAGTAAAACTTGTGGCTCTTCAGTGTAGCTGAAAGACATAGTTAGCAAATCAACTTGCACTATGAAAGGTCCCTGTAGTCTTTTCCCAGGCAAAGTCATTCTTTTGCTGACTTCTCCTTTATTTGCAGCTTCAGTAGGCATTTGCAAACTGCTCAGCCTCTCGCTGCTGCACAAGTGCCGTCTTGTGCTCCCTCACAGCGCTCTCGGCTGCTGCTGACACACACTCCTCTGCCTGCTGCCACTCCCTTGGCAGGTTTTCCCCTCCTCAGGAAATGGCCCAACAATAGGTAAGTCATGAGGCCCAGGCTGCCAGAACCAGGCAAAACGTGGCTCTGCTGAGTGCCAGGGGCAGGTGGGCAGACTTCTGTCTATTTATAGTGATGCATAACAGTGTGGGGCAAGACTTGGAGACCAAATAGAAAGGCACTTTTACCAGACTATTGGTTTCTACCAGAGGAGGCCACAAAGATGCTGAGAGGGCTGCAGCAGCTCTGCTATGAGGACAGGCTGAGAGAGTTGGGGATCTGCAGCCTGCAGAAGAGAAGGCTCCCAGGAGACCTTAGAGTAGCCTTCCAGGATCTAAAGGGGGCTCCAGGAAGGCTGGGGAGGGACTACTGACAAAGTCTTGGAATGGCAGGACAAGGGGCAATGGGTTTGAAGTGGCAGAGGGGAGATTGCAAGTGGATGTTAGGAGGAAGTTGTTTGCAGTGAGGGTGATGAGACACTGGCACAGGTTGCCCAGGGAGGTTGTGGATGGCAGAATCACTCAATGTAATCTTTGATCACGTTGGGTGCTTCTGTGCTCCACAACCTCCCTGGAGGTGTTGAAGGCCAGGTTGGAGGAAGCCTTGAGTGACCTGTACTAGTGGGAGGTGTCCCTGCCTATGGCAGGGGGTTGGAACTAGATGATCTTTCAGGTCCCTTCCAACCTTAACATCTTTTGATTCTATGATTCTATGATTTTTTTACCTTTGCAATTTGTGTGAGCCTTCATCAGCATGGATTTCAGAAAATTGTCGTTTGCCTTTCCAATAGTCAGTTATGGATTCTGTCCTTTTTTTCTGCCCCCCATTGTTATTTTTCTCTTCCTTTATATTTACCATGATACAATAAAACAGAGACATGGATAGGAAATCTCCTGTTAGTAGTAGTTTGGATTCAGACATCTGCTTTCCACGTGCTCATCCAGTAAAGCTCCAGATAGCACAAAGCAGTTATCCAGAGTTTATTTGGGAGTGTGAGGGGTGCTGTCTATGACTTACAAACTGCCTGTTATCCCCTCTGTGATTAAGTTCTTGAACAATATGATGGAAAAATGGTTTCTATGAGTAATGAAGGTTCAAACAAAGAAAGCATCACAAAGCATGCTATAGTTTTTCTTGCAATGGCAATGTCTCCTGTCATACTTTCAAGTTTATGATGCCTTTTAAACAATAATTTAATCTTAATGCAATGCTCCCAAGTTTTAATTTAAAGAAGCCATCTTCTGATCTTATCCTGTTTAAAGCTGATGATAACTGTCTTTATAAATTAATTACTGTTGGATCACAACCAGCAGTATCTGAGGCGAATCCATTAATTTATAGTTCATCTTCAAAAGCAAGTCTGTCATTGACCTTTTTGTCCTCCATCCTTTCTCCTAAGCATTGTGCTATATCCTTTATTAAATACAAAGTACCATAACTTGTACCTTTGTAGTCAGGCTGATGAGGAATTTTTGACTAATGGTTCAAGAGAACTTGAGAGCGAAAGCATCACGGCAAACCGAGGGCCTGGCTCACACCACGTTAAAAACTCTGTCACCATCAGCATGTACTACAGTTGCAGGTGCAAAAGGCCTTTCAAATACTGCAACAATCCAGTCAGTGACACTGCTCAAAAGTACCGCAGTCAAATTCTGTCCCTTACTCAAGCTTTGCAGAAAATTGTGTGCCATTAAATTAGCTGAATAACAAAAATATTTCTCTAGACTCTCACAATTGCCTTTTATCCATCTTCATTATGGCCTTTATGATCAGGCACTTGTACTCAAACTTACAATTAACAGCAACATTGAAAGGATCACAAATGCAGGCAAAGAAGAGTAATGTTAAAAAAACAGCCTTGAAAAACAAGCTGAGAGTATTCCACTGTCAAGAAAAGCAAAGCTCCTGGTGTTAGGAGGCCGTGCTGATCACTGGCATGCTTTACAAATCTTAGAGATGTAGAGGGCAGGAATATTGCAAGACAACATCAGGTTCATCCTGGGCCCATCTTCTGTGTGACAGTGAAGGTAGAACAGCTCGAAATTTCTGTTCCTAATTACAATTCTTTATTACGAATTATACTCCAAAATGTAATAATAATGAGTGGCTGCCATGTGTGCTAGCTAAATAACACCCATTTGAGAAGATGGGGCAAGAGTGGGAGAAGTTTCCTTAGCTTTTCCTGCAGTGGAAGATGAAAGCATCACATTGTTTCAGCTCACAAAGACCACCCTCTTTCTTATCAAGTATGGTCTTCACTCAAAATGTGCACTCTGTTCTGGTAATTCTTAGATTGTTGAGAAATTTCTGTCAGTCATTTTAAAAGACTGATCAGCCATCAAAAACATTGAAGTAACTGTACTGCTTTTGGGGAGCGTGACACCTCACTCTGTAACTCCAAATGAAAGATTTAAGGATCCCACGGAAGAATTACTGCAGCCCTTGCCAAGAATGCCTCTCGTTGCAGCCCTGTGCCAAATGGATTGCTCCTGTTAAGGTCATACCTATCTCTATATTAACAAGCAGGGGGGGTGTATTTACTAATTTTTTTAATGTAATGCATTAATTTTCCATGTGATGAATATTTTTGCCCTAACTTTTGTATGTAAGATGTAAAGATAAGAGGGTTTTGTTGTGGTGGTGGTTGGTTGGGTTTGGTTTTGTTTCGTTTTTTCATTCATCAAGCAGGCACCTTCAGCACTTGATAAGACTGGTGTGATTTGTACGGTTTTATCAGAGTGATCAGCATAACACATCTGTTATCTCTCAGACCACACATTATTTTTTGTTGCAGAGCAACATTTCTCTATGTTAGTACTGCAGGCTTGGGAAGGAATCTGTGGGTTTTGTCAGAGGCAGTTGTGCTCATTTGTTATTTTATGGTGTTGCCTACACTGCAAAAAAACTGTGTTATTTTATATTTCACAGGAAGGTCTTATCTATGTGAGGACTTGGACCAGTCTAAAGACGGCACTTTCAGAAATGTTTTGGTATTGACAATAGATTTAGATTCATAAATTCATAGAATGGTTTGGGTTGGCTGGGAAGATAAAGATGATCCAAATCCAAGCCCTCTGCCATGGGCAGGGACACCGTCCACTAGACCAGGTTGTTCAGGACCTCGTCCAACCTGGCCTTGAACACCTCCAGGGAGGAGACATCCACAACCTTCATGGGCAACATCTTCCAGTGACTTAACACCCTCACTAAAGAATTTCTTTCTAATATCTATTCTCAATCTTTCCTCCTCAAACTTTTACCCATTCCCTCTCATCCTGTCACTACAAGCCCTCGTAAAAAGTCCCTTTCCAGTTTCCTTGTAGACCTGATTCAGGCGCTGCAAGGCTGCCATAAAGTATCCCTGGAGCCTTCTTTTCCCCATACTGAACAGCCCCAACTCTTCCAACCTGTACCCCAAGGGGAGGTACTGCAGCCATCTGATCATCTTTGTGGCTCTCCTCTGGACCTGCCCCAGCAGTTGTATGTTCTTCTTATGATGAGGGCACCAGAACTAGATGCAGTACTCTGGATGGGGCCTCATGAGAGCAGGGCAGAGGGGAATGATCTCGTCCCTCATCCTTCAGGTCACACTTCTTTTGATGCAGCCCAGAGTACAGTTGGCCTGCGAGACTGC
Source organism: Semnornis frantzii (assembly GCA_013399775.1). Classification (NCBI taxonomy): domain Eukaryota; kingdom Metazoa; phylum Chordata; class Aves; order Piciformes; family Ramphastidae; genus Semnornis; species Semnornis frantzii. The sequence continues at coordinate 3,771 of VWYK01036921.1, read as the reverse complement.
AAGCTCACATTGCTGGCTCGTGTGGAGATTTATCATCAACAGCCCCCAAGTCCTTCTCCTTGAGACTGTTCCCCAGCCACTCCCTGCCCAGCCTATATTTGTGCTTGGGAATGCCCCACTTAAGTGTAGGACATTTTGACATTTTTTTGTTCCTGTTGTAAACTTGGGCTATTTTCTTTTCAGAAAACCAAGCTTGTTTTGTAGTTCCTCCCATCATCTATACTCATTTTGGATTATTTGTTCATAAAAACCAGGTTAATAATTCATCTAGTTACTAGTGCATAGCAGCTGTTCTTCAAAATTTTATTTTGATATTCGTTCTTAAATTAGTTCTGATTTGTATTAGACTGAGATATAAGATGATATTCCAAATTTAACAAGAATAGTTCATTAGTAGTCCTAAACCTGTTTTACATCCAGATAGAAAAAATATTTCAAATGATCACAAATTTCTTGAAAAAGCCTAGTAAAATGGATTAGATAGAACCTTTAGGTTCTCTGACTAGAAAAGTGCCTTTCTTTAAATGAGGTGATCAATATGAACGGCCATGTCAGTAATGTTAAATTTATGTTTTGCAATAATTTCACATTACACCTTCTTATGTCATACTTGTCAAAAACCTCATAAAGATGTTCATTAAAATGCATACAGCATGAGTGTTGCTCACAGAAAATGCAGCACTTGAAAACAGATTGGTAAATTATTTTGCTAAATGCACAGGTAAGAACACAAATAGAGGCTTCAATTACCCTTAGGGTAATAAGCAGCATAAACACTTGACATCAATAACCTACAATTAAGGGTTTTAAGTGAATATCTTACTATGATTTTAATTGGTTTTTTTAACTTTCTTATTAGAGAGTGAACTATTCTAACTGTTCAAAGATGTGATGTGTCATGTGTTTATAGTACCACATAGCTTTCTAGGAAAATCCATGACTTCAAAAGGGCCATTTAAAAGAAAAACGTAAAGCAAAAATGATGGCAATTCAGTGAGTTACCGTGGGCCACATCTTAGCAATAAACTAGCAACATTAGTAAATCAAAAGATGCTTGCTGACATTCAAACAAAAGCTAACAATCAAAGGTTATTTTCTTAGGCTAATATTAACAGACATAATAGACACAAATATTTTATGTTTTTATATATATTAAAGTACAGAAAATGTCCTGAGTTTAGCTCCTATTAGACTGTAATATACAGCTTTGACCTTTTTTGCTAATAGGAAGAGTTGTCAACACTGCACGTAAAATCAGTAATGTCTGCAGCAGCTCTTTCAGTTGAAAAATAAGTAACTGTTCTCCAGAACAGAAAAAAAATCTTCTCCTCAGGAAGAATAAAAGATACTTTGCAGTCCTTAGTGGCAAAATGTCCTCTATGAAGGTTATTTATGGTTATTTATCTTCTCTAATGTATTAAAAAAAAAAAAACAAACCAAACCAACAATAAAACAAAACAAAAAAAAACCCCACCAAAACAAAACCAAACAAGACTATATAGTAGAGCAGTTGTCAAATTAATTATCAGCACAGCAAATAAATGGGAACAATGGGAACTATTTTGCAAAGAGAGCAAAGAACTAAAACAAGAGGAATGTTTAATGACTGTATCTCAAATTTAAATTACTACACTAGTAAGATATTCTAAGGGTGTAGTGGGATTCACATTTTGGTGCTTTGCATGAGAAATCAGATACAGATAAGCAAGGAAGAGAGGACATATATATAGGATACATAATACACAGATTTGTACAATAAAGGGTGATTACAGATTGGACAGGGTGGTTTGTCGGTTTGGATTTGGGGATTTTGTTGTTAAGGGGGTTTGGTTTGGGTTTGTTTGGTTACTGTATTTTACTTTTAATTCTGCAGCTCTGGAATCATAAAAGAAATAGGGACATTAAGAATGCTCCTAGGACAGACCAATTCCCAATCGGCATGCACAAGCTCTCTGGCAGAGGCAGGAGAGGAACCTGACCAATAGGGAGTTAGGGATGTTAGCTAACATGTCCCTGCCGAGACATCGTTTCCACACGTGTTAGTGTGGAGCTGCTACCTAACCTACGAATGTGCCTGAGCCCTTTCTGACCCTGCTGCTACAACTCCCTCTGCAGCCTCCTGTATCAGTAAGCCGCAAGAGTTTGCTAACTGCAGTGTAAGTTACTTTCTTGTTATGAAAAGCAGCTGCTGTAGTATGGTCGAAGTATCCCTACAACACAGGATTGTACTGTTAGCAAAGTGCTTTTTCTTTAGTGACATCAGCCAAACGCAGCATTGAAGGAGAAAAGATCCCCTTAATATTCTCTGGAGGAAAATAAAGTCAGCTGGGAAATTTCCAAGAAGCATCAGACAAATACATGCCCTAATACATGCCACTGGACAACAGCTCCTGCTTTCACCTGTTCAATTTGATCGTTGTTCTCTGCTACAGAGTGACATTGTTGATATTGGTAAAGCCTCAGCAAACGCCAGCAAATCTGAGGCAGAACAGTAAATGAAATGCCTGTGTTAAGTCTCACCACAGCTGGTACATCTCTCTATTTGTGTAGAGCCACAGAGAAATGTTATGTCCTATGGCAGAGTAGCTACATTGGCACAGTGATATGCAGGTACACTACAGGGTTTGTTTCAACCACAGCAGTACTAAAAGTTAGTCTGCATTCTGTTCCAAGCATACTGCTTTCAGCTTTTTCTGCTAACACTTTTGCCCTTGTAGCTTCATATAAGACTAAATTTCAGAAGGCATTGTAGGGACAAAATGATTGCACAATAACAGATTTTTATTTGGCTGGGTGACTTTTTCTTTGTGTTTATATAACATATTGAAGATTAACTATAATGACCGGAACGACTAAAATATGGGTAACAATTATTCCTCCTGTAAGCTGCAAGATGCCACATCTGATGTTGATTTTTCTTCTGTTAAACCTAGAGAAATACAGAGTGCTCCATCTGATTCTTTCTCTGTGTCTAATACACCATAAGCCATTTATCCTTTATAGGATAAGTTACAACTGGGAGTCAGCTGTAACCCATAGTTTTAAGAATAACTGATTTGGGCAACTGCACATGTTAACTCTTTCCTGCTTTTGCATGGTCTCTTGGGTGACAGACAAAAGCCAGCTGGACCCCTAGGTTTTCCACCAAATTGCTATCAGTGATACCTCATGTGAGAATATGCACATGTCCTAGAGTAGCTAGCTCCACACAAACAGTATCACTTCACCACAGGCTCACAGGATGTCAGGGTTGGAAGGGACCCAGAGGGATCATCAACTCCAACCCCCCTGCCAGAGCAGGACCAGACAATCCAGCTCAGGGCACACAGGAACACATCCAGATGGCCCTTGAAAGTCTCCAGGCAATGAGACTCCACAACCTCTCTTGGCAGCCAGTGCCAGTACTCTGGGACCCTCACAGTACAGAATTTCCCCCTTGTGTTGAGGTAGAACCTCCTGTGCTGCAGCTTCCATCCATTGCTCCTTGTCCTATCCCAGGCAGCAGCGAGCAGAGCCTCTGTGTGCGTGTGTGTCCCCCT
>VWYK01036920.1:0-15400 GCA_013399775.1 Semnornis frantzii | reverse complement strand
AGTTCCACCTCAACATAAAGAAAGAATTATTTGTTGTAAGGGTGCTGGAGTCCTGGAGCAGGCTGCCCAGATAGGTTGTGGATTCTCCTTTTCAGGAGGTGTTCCCATATGGACCTGCCCTGGTGATCCTTCTGTGGCAGGGAGGGTTGGACTTGATCTCTGGAGGTCCCTTCCAAGCCCTAGCATTCTATGGTTCTGTGATTCTGTGGTTCTTTACAGAGTGATTGCCCTTTAGAACAAGCTGCCTGGGGAGGTGGTGGAGTCACTGTCCCTGGAGGTGTTTAAAGGGAGGCTGGATGAGGCACTTAGTGCCATGGTTTAATTAATTAGAAGGGTCAGGTGGTAGATTGGACTTGGTGATCTCAGAGGTTTTTACTGACCTGGTTAATTCTGTGATTCTATGATACATAAGCAGACCATATTAAACTAACAGGCATTTCAAACTAATCTGAAGTCTGCAGATTTGTATAGAGAGGATGTGAAGGCAAGGCACAGTGGAATAATTTAGCTTTTATTGCTTGGAATTCAGTGCATTATCAGGTGTTTAAAAGCATGCAATGGGTTTACAGCCCTAGTGTTTTCTTCCAGCACAAATGGTCTTCTATGGAGTAGCTGAAGGAACTGAGGTTGTTTAATCTGGAGAAAAGGAGGCTGAGGGGAGACCTTCTGGCTTCTGGGAATTAGCACTGCTGAGGGTGAGAGAGCCCAGGGAAAGCATGGGCATGGCTATTGGGAGTGGGGAAGCACTGCTGTGCAAGAGAGGAGGAGCAGCAAGAATGGCACATCCTGACATGCTGCAGTTGCTGGAGGGGAAGGACTGAACCTGTGATAGGAAGAATTGTTCAGCTGTGAGTTGTGCATAGCCTGAGTGTGAGAACTGAAGGCGCCACGAGTTGCTGGCAGAAGAGTTTGTGTGCAGGGGGGGCACACATGGTGGAGCAGAGAGAAAGTCAGTACTGCTCAGGAGAGGAGGAGGAAGAGGAAGGTGTTTAAGAAGCAGACAATAGTAGAAAAGAAGCTGGACAGACCTGCTGTGGTAGGTGTGTGTGCTCTGTGATGAGAGCAGGTCCTTCTGTAAGGGACAGGGCTGCATAGGAACCTTGCTGACCATTCAGGTAAGAGTGGTGGGTAGAGCTGAAACACCTATAAAATGCTGGCCAGCTGTATGTGCTACACACCTCATGAGCCTGCAGCCATGCTTCTTCTTGTCACCCTTCTCATCAGCCAGACTGATGCAGCTCCATTCAGCCCAGCACACAGGCAGAGCACCCCCAGGAAGAGGTCAGCTGGATGGTATGGCTTACTGAGAGGGAAATGAACACTTGGAGACTGAATCAGCCTTTCTTTTCCAATGGGAAGGCCTGCTGTGCACACCCTTTCTGCTACTATTCCCAGTGAGGATGAACATATCTGAGACAATTTTGACATTCAGCACCACTTGCAGAGAGCTATCAGAAGAGCACAGCAAGAGAGGAATCTTCTCTCAGCACTTCTCTTGTACTGGGGTTCTCCATAACACCTTGTTACTCTCCTGTCAATAAATATCAGCAGCTCTTCAGTCCATTGGCACCTGCTGCTTAGCCTCTCCTTGCATTCTGATAGCCACTGCTGGTTATTTTTGGTCAGACTTCAGGACCACATTTAACTGTGAACTGTCCCACTGTTTAGAATAGATTTCCTCTGAGCAGTAAATAGAGTCAATGACAGATCTGAAAACTGCTTTTGGGTGCAAGGATCTGCAGGAAAAGCTTAAATGAATTTGAGTGCTGTGGGACTCTTAAGCAGACTCCTGAGATTTGCACAATGGTGTTCTCCCCAGAGTTTGCAGTGCACAAATTTAAGGAGTGATGAATCTCTAAATGTTTCTTGAGTTCTGTGAAAGTTGGGCTATTCCAGCTCAGTTGAGGGTGACCATCTGGTTCCACACTTCTAGTTTTTGCCTGCAGACAGTCCATTTAAAGCTCCCAGGGAGCTGGCAATGAATTGAAGTCATGATGCAGCTGGTTAAACAGATCATGTGCACATTTGATGTTGCTCTAATATTCTCCACCCAGTACCAGTCACCATGACAGCTTGAGTGTGCCTTTGTGAACCAAAAAGGAAATGCAGGAGTTAAAATGAATCTAAGCCACAAGCATTAAGACAAAAATAGCTGGAATTAAACAAACAAAAAAAAATCTCAAACAAAATCCAAAACCAAACCCAAAAGTTAAGATAGAATCATAGAATTGTTTTGGTTGGAAAAGCCCTCTCAAGAGTCCAACTATCAACCTAACATTGCCATGGCCATTAAATGTCCCAGAGTTCTGTGGCTGACACATTTCTTGAACACTTCTAGGGATGGTGACTCCAGCAGTATCCTGGGCAGCCTGTTCCAATGCCCAACCACTCTTGCAGGAAAGAAATTTTTCCTCCCCTGGTGCAACTTGAGACCATTTCCTCTTGTCCTATTTTACTAGGGAGAAGAGACCAACCCCCACCTACCTCCCAGCTCCTTTCAGAGTTGTAGAGAGCCAGAAGGTCTCCCCTCAGCCTCCTTTTCTCCAGGCTAAAGAGTTCCCTCATCCACTCTTTAGAACAGCAGCAAAGGCATTCACTGCCTTGCTTTGCAACTGAACACTTTACTTCAACTTCTTTGCTGTGAGGGTGGTGGAGCCCTGGGGCAAGCTGCCCAGAGAGGTTGTGGAGTCTCCTTCTCTGGAGACTTTGAAAACCCACCTGAATATGTTCATGTGTGACCTGCTGTGGGTGACCCTGCTTTAGCAAGGAAGGGGTGGACTTGATGATCTCCAGAGGTCCTGTCCAACCTCACCATTCTGTGATTCCTCAAGCTCCAGGATCCATAGTCCCTACAGCCTGGTTTGATTCTTTCTGGCCAGGGACACAGACTGTTAAATTCACATTGCTGATGTATGGTCCAAGCCTATGCAGGGCTTAGGATTTGTTTGCTTCTTCTCTGCAGCAGAACATAATATATGAGGGTGAGTAAGAATTGCTTAAGACCAAATGCAAGGCAGTCCTAACATCATTTATTTCCTTTCAGCAGAAGAAAATCTTCCGATCTGTATGACTCCCTAGTTACTGGAAACTCATTCCTCTGAGTTCAGTGGAGCCTTTCCTGATTTGAATGTCTGAGTGAGGGCAGTCTCATGTGCACAAAGCATATCATAGATCTGAAAGGCTTGGGATTGCTTCTTGCATTGCTACAGCCTCCAGTCTGCACAGTTTCTTCTTTTCATTTGGCAACAGGCACAGGATTACAGTATGGTGGGGGTTGCATCCAGGTGGATTTGGAAGCTCCCCAGAGGAGACTCCACAACCTCTCTGGGAAGCCTGCTCCAGAGCTCCAGCACCCTCAAAGGAAATAAGTTTTTCCTTATAATCAAGTGAAGCCTCCCATGTTCTAGTTTCTGCCTGTTGCCCTTGCTGGGCACCACTGAAAAGAGTCCAGCCCCATCCTCTTGACTTCTACCCTTAAGGTACTGATAAGCATTGAATAGATTTCCCTCTCAGTCTGCCCCTCCTCAGGCTAAACAGACTCATGTCTTTCAGCCTTCTCTCACAAGAGAGATGCTCTGATCCCCTCAGCAGCTTAGTGGCCCTTCATTGGACATTCTTCTGTAGCTCTCTCTTCCTCTTGACCTGGGGAGTCCAGAAGTGGCCCCAGTGCTCCAGGCATGGCCTCACTAGGGTGGAGTAGAAAGAGAAGAGAACCTCCCTTGCCCTGCTGGCAGCACTTTTGTTAATGCAGCCCAGGAGACCATTGGCCTTGTTATCTGCAACAGCACTTTGGTTGTCTCTCAGCACTCCCAGGTCCTTCTCTGCAGAACTATTCTCTGGTAGGCCCCCCATTTCCCTGAACTGGTGCAGGGAGTTATTCCTCCCCAGGTGCAGGACTCCACACTGGCCCTTGTTGAACATCATGAAGTTCCCCTCTGCCCAGCTCACCAGCCTGCCCAGGCCTCACTGAATGTCAGCACAGCCTGTTGGGATGTCAGCCGCTCCTCTCAGCTCACCTTGCTGAGAGTAGTCTCTGCCCTTTCAGCCAGGTCATTGATGGATATGTTAAAGACAGGACCTAGCTCTCTATGTGAGTCACTCCATAAAATCTTCTTGTGTTGTAGCATCATAGAATGACTTGGCTTGGAAGGGACCTTAGAGGGATCATCTACTCCAACCTCCCTGGGTTGCTCAAGGCCTCAATTTGTGCTATTGTTTCTTGGTGTACTTTTTCATGATGTTTTAGTGCTTCATTACAGTGCCCCAAACCCTCATTAGAATTTAAACTTTGAAGAATGAAAGCACAAATTTGAGGGGCAGTCCCTGATCAAAAAAAAAAAAAGGAAAAAAGTTTTGCCCAAAAACCAGATTTGACAAGAATCAAAGAATGTTAGAGTGTGGAAGGAGCCTCCAGAGATCATCTTGTCCAATGCAAAAGCAGGATCACCTAGGGCAGTCCACACAGGAATGCATCCAGGTAGGGTTTTGGAAGTCTCCAGAGAATGAGACTTTACAACCCCCCTGGGCAGCCTGCTCCAGTGCTCCACCCTCACTGTAAAGAAGTTTCTTCTCATGTTGAGATGAAACCTTCAAGTTTGTATCCATTGTTCCTTCTCATTACTGTGCACCATTGAAAAGACACTGGCCACATTCACTTGACACCCACCCCTCAGATATTTACAGGCATTTGATCAGATCCCTTCACAGTTTTCTTCAGACTAAACAGTCCCAGGTCTCTCAGTCTCTCTTTGTAGGGGAGGTGCTCAAGTCCCCCAGTCATCCTTGTGGCTCTAAGAAACCAAGGGATACAGAAATAAAATGATGGGCTGAGAGGCAACTTGGAAGAAGGACAAATAGGAAGTGCAGAAAGGCTCTTCAGCCTTAGAAACAAAAAATGGCAACAAGTGAAGAAAGCTTTACTGAACAATGAGGGAGAGAGGAATATAATCCAAACACAGGCAGAAGTTGAACTGAATAGTTTGTGCTGGAGTCGAGCAGGTCTGGGCTCTTGGTCAGCAGAGCAAAGGTAAGATGGGGAGCAGCTCTGAAATTATGGAAATAGAAATCATTGCTTTGGAGAGAAGAACCCAAAGAGCTTAATCCTTTCAAGTCAGGAGGCCAGCTGATTGCCATCCCCAAATGCTGAAAGAGCTGGCACATGAAATTGCTGGTCTGCTGGTGGATATTTTTAATAAAGCTCAGGGGAGCATGAATATGACTGCAGAATAGCAAATGTTCTGCTTTCATTTGAGAAGGGGGAAAAGAAGTGATGTGGGAAAGGACAGGCCATTAATCTCATCTCAGCTGCATGCGTGGTTTAGAACAAGGTCTGAAGGGAAAGACTAATTAAAAAAAATGAAAAAATGGGCAATGGGATAAAGCTCAACCTGGCTTTACCAAAAGTAAGCTAAAGAAATGGCAGGCACCTGGCTCCTTTCTTTTTATTTTTTCTTTGGTGTATTTTCCTTGTCTTAAAGAAAAGCCCTCAAAAAAGTGAAGGAGTGCTTCTGAGTGCCTCTCTCTGGAGGAGAGTCCTAATTATCAGCTCCTTAGAGGCTCAGACTTTACAGTGCTTGGGCTCAGCATTTCCCTCCAGATGCCCCTGAAGTTTTCTGCTGAATAAACTGATCTTCAAGAGTTGTTTAAAAGATAGCTGTGGTCTCCTCCCTGCATCCCAGACGTTAGGAGCTAGATGCTGAGCTGAAGCCTGCTATGCTGTTGCAATCCTTCCCGTGGCTGGGTCTGCAGTGTCTGATTTCTAACGCTGATAATTGCTCGGTGTGTCTGCAGTTGTGTCCTCATTTAGAAACCAGGGCAGTGTGAACTGAACGAGTCAGGACATTAAAAAGAACTGCTATCATTTTGTTTCAAACCAAACCCACAATATTCATGATTTTTCAAGTGCCTTTTAGGAGGAGCCTTTGATGCATGTTGTTAGGAACAAGCTGCTGCTCAAGGAAGCACAGGGATCATCTTTATGTGTGAATGCTGTGCCATTTAATGGTGCTGTCCTAGAGTTACTTAGGATATGTTCACACCAGGGCTCATTTTATGATTCTTGTGCTCCAGTTCAGCTCAGGACAGGTCTGCAATGTGCCCTTGCAACAAGAAGGCCAATGGCATCCTGAGATGCATTAAGAAGAGTGTCCAGCGTGTATGTGGAGGTTCTCTCCCCCACCCTATTCTGCCCTGGTGAGACCTCATCTGGAGTATTGTGGCCAGTTCTGGGCTCCCCAGTTGAAAAGAGACAAGGAACTACTGGAGAGAGTCCATCACAGAGCTACTACAGGGCTGCTGGTGGGACTAGAGCAGGAGAAGGAGAGGCTGGGAGGGCTGGGGCTGTTTATCCCAGAAAAGATAGGACTGCTGTCTTTCCTATAGGCATCCCATGAATGCTAACCACTATCTAAAGAGTGAGAGTCAGGAAGAGAGAGCCAGACTCTTCTCAGTGGTATCCAGGGACAGGACAAAGCACAATGGACACAAACTGGAACAGAGGAGGCTTCACATAAGCATTGGAAAAAAAAAAAAAATCTTCCTTTTGAAGGTGGTAGAGGCCTAGAACAGGCTGCCCAGAGAGCTTGTGGAGTCTCCTTCTCTGGAGACTTTCAGAACCCACCTGGATGTGTTCCTGTGTGACCTGCCCTAGGTGATCCTGTTCTGGCAGGGGGATTGGACTGGATGATCTCTGAGGTCCCTTCCAACCCCCACCATTCTGTGGTTCCTCATTCATCATCCACAGTTACAGGGAAACACTGTCCTAACAGATTCATACTTGGAAGCACATGGTCAGCTCTGCTAGGTAGCCTATTGCTACATGTGTTCTAATTTCTGCCAGAGCAGGATCTCCTAGGGCAGGTCACACAGGAACACTCAAATACATTGAAAGAGACCATTCTTGGCAGTTCTCAGCCTGTCAGCCTGGCGTCAGTCCTGGCACAGACCCTGTACAGAAATGTCTGTTAATGTTGTTACTATTGAACCTAAAGCATTGATAATTTAATGGCAATATAATTAAACTTTGATAAGACCTTGCATTAATACTGCCCAACTTTCTCATTAGGAATAAAAATAACACAAAATCCAATTGTTCTGCAGTAAGCTAAGTGGTGTGCCTCAAACCTGAGCTGTAAACAGGAAGAAATGACTCTTGTCTGAAGTCTTTCCCATTTCCTTCTCTCTTTCTGGAGCTGCCCTAAGCAGAAGCCATGCAGCACTGGTGAAGTTCCATGTGACACAAGCATTGGGAATGTGGCAGTTGCTGGAAGAAAGGAGGCAGCTGATGTAGAATGACCTGAAATGGTTTGGTATACCCAAAAGGCAAAAAAATTCCTCTTTTCATGTGAAAAGCTTCCTGTGGAGGTAAGGGCAGTAAGGGTGGAGAATTCTCTTGTGACAAGAGATACTGGACAAGTCTTGAAACTCCTGTGGCTTATCACCCAGCTGTGAAATCAGTGTCACTGTTACCATAAGGCTCTGGCTGTATGCAGGGGGAATTACCAAAGGTGGAGGGTACAGAAGGTGCTTCAGCTGTAGAGTTGCCACATGTAGTTATTAATGTGTAAAGACTGTGACCCAGCCAAGTCAGACCTAAAACTGGCTTTTGACAAGGGGTTGCAGTGACTGGAGGAGGGGCAAGGGCTTTGAGCTGGAAGAGGGGAGATTGAGACTGGAGATGAGGAGGAAATTACTGACAGTGAGGGTGGTGAGACACTGGAACAGGTTGGCCAGGGGATTCTGGGTGCTTCCTCCCTGGAGGTGTTCAAAGCCAGGTTGGATGAGGCCTTGAGCAACCTGGGCTAGTGGGAGGTGTCCCTACACATGGCAGGGGGTTGGAACTGGAGGATCTTGAGTGTTCCTTCCAACCCAATCCATTCTGTGATTCATGATTCTATGATCAGCCCCTCTTTTCCCATTCTGAAAAAAAAAAAAAAAAAATCTTCTTTCTGGTCACATTACTTTAAAATATAAACTCTTCATGTCCAGAAACCTCTCACAATGTGTGTTTACAGCATCTAACCTGCTGGCAGCGGGGTTGGAATGACCTTAAATGATCTCTAAGGTCCCTTCCAACCCAAACCATCCTATGAATCTATGGTTCTATGGTAAGTTCTGACCTGAAAGCCTCTTAGCTGACTTAACTGTGTTTGGCTGTGCCAATGCAGTACCATTAGAAGGTCTCAGCACTGTCACCCCTGGGAAGTCTAAGTGCAGAAATACAACAAATGATAGATGAATGAAGAGTCAAGGCTATGTGGCTGTTCAGGCAGGCAGGTATGAGAATAACAGATTCAGGACAAGTTCAGAGGTGAAATGAAAACGTGCTCAGAGAAGATAATTCACTTTTAGCCTGATCAACACGATGGCTGGCTGTCCACATTCAGGGACTTGGGAAATGAAGGATGGGTTTCCTCCTGAAAGTGCAGATGCTAGCCCAAGCAGGAGCATTTCAGCTGAGTCCCATGGCTTGCCTTGTGCACAAAGCCAGTCCCTCCTGACACCATGATCTGGATGAGAAACCTCAGAAGTTAAAAAAAAAAACCAACCAACTTAGGAAAACTTTAAGCCCATGGTACTGTTGTATTGACTTGTGTAGCAAGAGTCAGGATCAAACACCTTTGTAAGGCTGCCAGTAAACAGAGTAGGCTGTAACATAGCAGAAAATAAAATAAAAATGCTCTAGATGTGAAAAATCACAGAATTACAGAATGTTAGGGGCTGGAAGGGTCCCTGAAAGATCATCTTCTTGCTCCTGACTAGGCTCAGAAATTTCATCAGTGGCAAATTATCAAATGGTAAAAGTCCAGAAGGAGAACTTGTATGATTTACAACCTTAAAATGGGTTTAGTTTAGAAGGTTAATCTGCAATGCATGGAGACCCCACAGGCATAGTGTCCTATCACAGACCATTATCAAATGCCAGATGTGACAGCTCATGACATGAAGGTCAAGAATTTATCCTCTTTTCATTAAATAATCAGGGTGGAAGTCCAAGAACAATAAAAAGGAAGAAAGCAGTAGCTATAGAGAGCAAGATTGAAAGTGGCTCTTTGGGGAGGATTGCTGTTCCAGTTCTTTAGATTTTAACAGTCAATGACAAGCTTGGGTGTTTGGTTGGGGTGGAGAAATCAATGATCTGGATGAGGACATTGAGGCATCCTCAGCAAAGCTGCAGGTGACACCAAGCTGGGTGGCTGTGCTGCAGTGGAACCTGGACAGATGAGACCTATGGGCCAAGGCTCATTGCATGAAGTTCAACAAAGCCAAATGCCAGGTCCTGCACCTGGGTTACAACAACCCCATGGTGAGCTACAGACTTGGGGATGTGTGGTTAGAATGCTGGAACTCCAAGAGGCACCTGGGTGTTCTGGTTGACAATAGATTAAACATGAGCCAGCAGTACCCAGGTGGCTAAGAAAGCCAGTGGCATCCTGGCTTGTGTCAGAAACAGGCCAGCAGGGGCAGGGAGGTGAGCATCCCCCTGTGCTCAGCACTGGTGAGGCCACACCTTGAGTGTTGTGTTCAGCTCTGGGCCCCTCACTACAGGAGGGACATTGAGGGGCTGGAGCATGTCCAGAGAAGGGCAACAAGGCTGGAGAAGGACCTGGAGCACTGGGCTATGAGGAGGGGCTGAGGGAGCTGGGGATGTTCAGTCTGGAGAAGAAGAGGCTGAGGGGAGACCTTACTGCTCTCTAGAGCTCCCTAAAGGGAGGTTGGATTGAGGAGGGGGCAGCCTCTTCTCCTTGCTGGCAAGTGACAGAACCAGAGGAAATGGTTTCAAGCTGCACCAAGGGAGGTTCAGGCTGGATGCTAGGAAATATTTCTTCACAGAGAGGGTTGCAAACACTGGAATGGTCTGCCCAGGGCAATGCTGGAATCATCATCCCTGGAGATGTTCAAGCAGCCTGTGGGCCTGGTACTTGGAGACATGGTTTTGTGATGACCCTACAGTGCTGGGATGCAGGTTGGGCTGGATGATGTTGTCTCTTCCAACCAGATGTTCCCTGTGATTTTGTGAGCTTTCCATTGTAATTTTCCTTTGAGCAAACTGATGATAGGTAAAGAAAAGAGAAGATAATCTCGTCCCGATGTGATTTGCACGTTGACTGTCTTGTAGATGCTCCAGATTCTGGCTTCAAATGAAAGAAAGTTGGGTTTGTTTTGTTTATTTTTTTTTTTTTAAAGCCTTTCTGTCATTTGAAGTCTCACCAGCTATTTAACTGTAAAGCACAAGAGATCCAGCCCCTGCAAGGGTTCCAGCAGTTTGCATTCTATGAATAATTATGTTTTCCCTATGAGAAAATGAAATTATTACCTGGTTTAAAATGTTGCTGCTTAATTCAAGGAGAGGTTTGCATTTTCAAGCTTTATTGCTAAGAATGAATTTTTCATTTACTCTTCCTTTCCCCCTCCTCCCCCTTACCCCATCCTGCTCTCTGTTTTTACTATGTCATTAGCAGAGCTAGATATTTTTAGGCTGCTCTGGGCTCAGGCACTGGGATTTGAAGAAAAGAGGAGGTATCTCCAGCTTTGAATTGTATGGTGACCAAAATAAACACATTGCCTGCAGACTTGCAGCAGTGCATAAAAATGGATTAAATAGAAAATTCCCTTCCTTGCTGTGGAAGAGGAAGGGCAATGAAGCTGCTGAAGGGTCTGAAAAACAGGTCTGGTGAGGAGCAGCTGAGGGACCTGGGGTTGTTTAGTCTGGAGAAGAGGAGGCTGAGGGGAGACCTCATTGCTCTCCACAGCTCCCTCCAAGGAGGCTGGAGCCAGGTTGGAATTGGCTTCTTCTCCCTTGTGATAGGATGAGAGGAAATGGCCTCAAGTTGCAGCAGGTGAGGTTTAGGTTGGAAATGAGAAGAAAATTCTTCCCTGAAAGGGTTCTCAAAGCCTGGCACAGGCTGCCCAGGAAGGTGGTTGAATCCCCATCCCTGGAGGTGTTTCAAAGATGTGGTGCTGATGGCCAGAGTTTATCCCTTGCCTTTGTAGAGTTAGAGAATGGTTGAACTGGATGAGCTTCAAGGTCTTTTCCATCCCCAATGACTGTAGGAAGTCAGGAAGTGTCCATTTCCCACATAAGCTGTGCTATCCTTGGATATCTTTAGTGATTTTGGTGTTAAACTGGCAGTGCAACTTTGTCTAAAACAAAGGCAGGTTCCTAGCAGTTCTGACAAAAAAACCCAATCTCATAGTGCAATTATTTGCTATACTCTTTTTTTTGGGGTATTGGGGTTTTTTTGGGTTGGGTTTTTTTTTTCCTTCTTCTTTTTTCCTTTTTTCCATTTGACTTTGATTCCATTGAAAGGAAATGATATATTCCTCTGTTCTCCTCCACAGCACCAGAGGAAGCTGGGAGTAACAGAATGTTCTATTAACTGAGCTAATGGAGCAGCTCTTCTGCTAAACTTGTGCTGCTTGTTCACTTCCAGCTTCTTCCCTAATCGTTTTAGCAAGTCAAGTTAGGTCCTTCCCCTCTCTAAGGATGTTTCCCTACATCATGGGCTTGAAGCCTCACTTGCTGCTAATTGCAGTGATTGCAAATATGTTGACACTAAAGCTTGGTGAGTCCTGAAAAGAAATGTGCAAATATTTATCTGACTTAGCAAGCACATTTGCTTTGGCAGCATTCACACCCCAGGGAGATTTCCTTTCCCTAGCAAGCTTTCAGTGGTTGTGCAGTCTTGTATTATGAGTCCATACTGCACACTTCTGAACAGCACATTTCAAAAGCAGAAAGGTAAATATGATGGCTGTATAACTGGTTTTAAACAGGCTGTTGGACCTGCTGGAGCTGGTGTTGCTGTCCTGCAAACGAGTCCTGAACAGCACATGTGAAGCATGGTGTGATGGTTTGGGAGTTCCCTGCCCCCCCACACTTTGTAAAATGACCCAGACTAGAACTCAGCCAGCTGGAAGTTAAGAGCTGAAGCTCTATTTACAGCTCAGCACAATATACAAGCAGATATACACACTATATACAGGAATAGTTACAGAAATATGCAAGGTAAAGGGAATAGAGAAACACAACTCCCCTCCCAGAAATCAGAGACCCCAGGAGGGGCTCCCAACCATGTGCACACATGGGCACAACTGCAGCGCACATCAACAGAAACCCTGACTGCTGAGCTCTGCCATGGAGCCACCTGGGCATTGTTACCTGAGACCTGCAGTTTGTCCTTGTGGAAAGGAGGGATTCAAATGCCCAAATAAATGTTCTCTGCTGCACCTTAAAATACACACTGAGCTCTTTGACATTCTGGAAGCTGCAGAGCCCTCTGCTGATCACTTTATTAGTGATTCCTGTTGGGTTGTGGCTTTGAGAACCCCCTCCAATGGTTCCCTTGCAGGATGGTTGCTGTCAGCCCTCCATACCTGAGAATGCCACAGTGAGAAAATGTGCAAGTGAAGTTGAAAGCAGGGGAAATGGATTCACTTTTGAGACCCTCATTACAAGGAGACATTGAGTTGCTGGAGTCTGTCAGGAAAGGGCAATTAAGCTGATGGAATAAACATTAAATCCACTTCCTTACTGTGGAAGAGGAAAGGCAATGAAGCTGATGAAGGGTTTGGAGAATAGGTCTGATGAGGAGCAACTGAGAGACCTGGGATTGTTTAGCCTGGAGAAAAGGAGGTTGAAGGGAGACCTCATTGCTATCTACAGTTGCCTGAAAGGAGGCTGGACTTCATGGTTTTGAGAGTCTCTTCCAGCATCTGTAGTTCTATGATTCTAAGAAAGGATTCTCAAAGCCTGACACAGGCTGCCCAGGGAGATGAATCAATCTCCATCCCCGGAAGTGTTTTAAAGAGGCAGAGATGTGGTGCTAAGGGCCATGGTTTAGCCCCAGCCTTGGTGGAGTTAGAGAATGGTTGCACTCCATGATCTTAAAGGGCTTTTCCAACCGAAACAGTTCTGTGTTCTGTGATTGTGTAAAGACATAGGTGAGGAGAAAACAGGAAGGAAATTGAATTAATCTTCTTTGTAAAGACTTTTTGTTTTAAAGAGGAAGATGAATAGGGGGTTGGAACTAGATGATCTTTGAGGCCCCTTCCAATCTTACCATTCTGTGATTCTATGAATAGATGGATTTGTAACTTCAGACTGGCAAATCTCACACTCATGCATTCACGTCATGAAAGGCTGGTAAATTAAATTAGAATATTATAAAACTCTAAAGTCTACTTTTTTTATATGCCCTTTCATTGCTGATCTCCATTATTTAAAATTTCAAATGTCATCAGGAATACTAACCATCAAGGCTAAGCATGGGAACAAGGCTCAGCACAGGAAACAAAATGGTTCTTGGCTTCCAATTCATCCTTTATATATATATGTATTGGAATCCTAGGAGAAAACCCCAAAGTGAGTTTTATGCAGCATTTCATCTTGGACTGCTCTTTAGGCTTCATTTCTGAATCTTACTTTGTTGAATTTAGGTTAAAAAAGAAAAATACCAAAATGGTATTTCAGGCTTAAAGGAGGCAGCTGCCTGCTTTCTGTGGATGTAACAGGTAAAATGCTGGCAAAGCTCTGCACAGAATTTAAGGCAGAAAGAGTTAACTTCCTGTGGAAAACAGAATAGGTGCTGCATCATTTTTGTTTAGATTCTTCCCTTTGCTTCAGCCCCTGCTCTTTAAAGGTCTCATGTGGTGTTAGACAAAAAGTTTAGCTCCTAAGTTTAGTTTGACAATCTCCTTTCGGTGGTCAGCAGCAATAAGACAAGGACCAATGCCTACACACTGGACCATAGAAGGTTTCACCTCAACATGAGGAGAAACTTCTTTACGGTGAGAGTGACAGAGCACTGGAACAGACTGCCCAGGAAGGTTATGGGGTCTCCTTCTCTGCAGACTTTCAAAACCTTCCTGGATGCATTCCTGTGCAAACTACCCTAGGAGATGCTGCTTTTGGCAGGGGGTTTGGACTGGATCATCTCTGGAGGTCCCTTCCAACTGCTAAAGTTCTGTGATTCTGTGATCATGTGATCTTAAAAAATCTAGAAAATCTTAACCTTGTGAAGTTTATCAAGTGCAACTGTAGGGTCCTGTAAATGGGGAGGAGCAAACCCTTGCACCAGGACAGGTGAGGGTTGACTTGCTGCAAAACAGCTCTGCAGAGACAGACCTGGGGTCCTGGTGGACAACATGTTCATCACAATACAGCAGTGTGCCCTCTTTGGTCAAGAAGGCCCTGGTGAGGCCACACCTGGACTACTGTGTCCAGTTCTGAGTTCTCCAATTCAAGAGAGACAGGAAACTATTTGAGAGGTCCAGTGGATGGCTGTGAGGATAACTGGGGGACTTGAACATCTCTCTTAAAGGGAGAGGCTGGCAGAGGGGTGGCTCTTTAGCCTAGAGAAGCGCAGACTTAGGAGATCTTATCAATGTCTAAAGGGTGGAGGTCGAGAGGATGGGGCTGGGCTCACAGTGGTGCCCAGTGATAGGGCAATGGGCACATAGCAGAACCTAGGAGGCTTTACTTGAACACGAAGAGAAAATTCTCTGATATGAGGTATTGGAGCCCTGGAGCAGGCTGCTCAGAGAGGTTGTAGAGTCTCCTTCTCTGGAGACTTTCAAAACCCACCTAGACATATTCCTGACCTGCCTTAGGTGACCCTGCTTTGGCAGGGGGTTGAATTAGAAGATCTCCAGAGGTCCCTTTGAACCCCTATCCTGCTGTGATTCTGTGATCAGTTTATTGTCAGTGCCAGCTTTCCCCAAAGTATTATAATAAGAAACCAAGCCACGTGCATGTTTGCAAGCAATTTGATGTCACTGTGTGTGTTCAGTGCCTTACAAACTGCAGTTAATTGTTTTAATCACTTGTTTAACAGGATCTGATTAAACATGAGACATCTCACCCTAATTAAGCTAGTTTTTCTCTGAACCTGACACATATCAGCTCAGATACTGAGGCCTAATCACTGGGAGCTGTAAGCATTAGTTGCACCTGGAGAGAGAAATAGATGAAGTTTGCAGTGACAGGACTGGGGGAATGGAGCAAAACTAGAAGTGGGTAGATTCAGATTGGATATTAGGAAGAAATTCTTCCTCATGAGGGTGGTGAGACATTGGAACATGTTGCCCAGGGATCTAGTGGAAGCCCCATCCCTGGAGGTCTTTAAGGCCTGGATGTGGCTCTGAACAACCTGATCTAGTGTGAAGCGTCCCTGCCCATGGCAGGGGAGGTTGGAACTGGATGATCCTTGAGGTCCCTTCCAGCCCTGACAGTTCTATGATTCTAAGACCTTACACAAGTTTGAAGCATGTGACGGGGAAGTTTTTAGCAGGCTTGTAGAAAACTCTCATGCTGGTATTGAATGGTGAGGACCAACATGGTGTAATTCCATCACACAACTCTCAAACTAAGAATGCTTCTCCTTTCTTCTTTTTTTTTTTT